>JANHFX010016514.1:0-54073 GCA_027560015.1 Chloroceryle amazona
TTCCCACGAGGCCCTGATGGGAGCCAGCAGCGCGTGACGGCACCGGCAAGGTCCGGCAGCTCCTCCCTCCCGGCACTCGGTTGCCGCCCGCAGCTCCTGGCACAGCTCCCGCAGCGACCCGGCGGCCTCCGGCTCGCCCGCCGGCGGCTCCGGCAGCTCCAGGAGCCGGCGGAGAAAGTCAGAGGAGGCCTTCAGGCGCCGGCTGTAGTCGCGGGCGAGGCGCAGGAGGTGCCGCTGCCGCAGCAGAGCGTGCAGGGTGGCACCGCGCTCGGCCACGCGCGGGTGCACGGTCTGGTAGGAGAAGGCAGCGCCGGTGCCGTCGCCCGGCTGGTGCCGCACGCAGCCGTGGAAGGTCTCGGTGCGAGGGTCCTCCCAGACGCAGAGGCAGCGGTGCAGCCCCGGGGTGCGGGCTTTTGTGTGGGATCGGTGGTTTGATGGCAGGAGCTCGCGGTCGGGGAAAGCCCGGCTGATGTCAAACCAGGGCGGTGGAAAGTCGTCAAAATAGCCAAACTCATTGAGATTTTCCATTTGTGATGCTTCAAAGCCGGTAT
Source organism: Chloroceryle amazona (assembly GCA_027560015.1). Lineage (NCBI taxonomy): Eukaryota > Metazoa > Chordata > Aves > Coraciiformes > Cerylidae > Chloroceryle > Chloroceryle amazona. The sequence continues at coordinate 552 of JANHFX010016514.1, forward strand.
CACCAGCTTGCGACTGAAATTCGTTAGAACTGATTCAGGGTGGTTTGGATTTTATTATTTTTTTTAATTTTCCTTTTATCACCCCCCCGCCTTTCTATGGGAAATGAAAGCGATGCAGAGAAAAGGCGGCAAAACAGAATAACCCGTCAAGTGGCATGGCAAAATGATCTTTCCAACATGTAAAAAGTGTGTTAATGATAAAATACTCCTGCTTTCAAGAGGGTAGTAATTGAAGTCAGAGAACAAGTAGCAGGCAGCGTGCTGAGCAGAAATCGGAGCACTTTTCTCACCTGACCTATATTACTTTTCCTAACCTATCTGTTCAGATGATACAAACCAAAAGCATTCTTATAATAAAAAAGTGGTTCTCGCTTCTGAGAGCTCAAAAGACACAAGTGTGCATTGATCACATGAGTTTGTGGTGTTAACATTTATTACCATTTTATAGGCTGTTTGGTTTTACCAGGCAACACGCTACAAATGGGAAGTTATCCCCGGCTGGCACCTCCTTTTTTTTGTTTGTTTTCTGGGCTCCTACTTTCTGTGGTGCCAGTTGGTTGTAAAAACACAGGTTAAAATAGCATTTGAGAGGGAATGAACACAGAGATCTTTAGAGACTTGAGCTGTTGTAAACTTGAGAAAAAGGATGAAACAACAGAGATAGGGTGAGTCAAATAATAATAAGAAAAAAACCCAAACCGTAGCTATTTATATGCAAAGAGGTGGAGCCTGCAGGGTACCAAAAATGATCGGAAACTGAAGCAACAGTGAAGTCCAGACCACAGCCACCTGCCACAACTCGACCGGAGCCTTGCTGGTGTGTGACGAGCGTGTTGAGGCGTGACAACGCCGCCTGAAGCCCGGCGAAATAGCCACTCCACTGCTGCTGCCTTAATTTGCCCCGCACGTGTAGGTCTGACCCACGAAGTGACAGTGGCAGAAACATGAAGTGTGATCCTGGGATGACAAATGAGATGGGAAGCAGCGGTTCCTGCGAGGAACTTGGCCAGTGAAACCGGGAGCTACCTGAGCAAGTACTTACTAGGAATCTTTACAGAGATTAGAGATTGCAAGCAAGGGGGAAGATAGGATCAGCCACTAACAAAAGAAATACCCACTGGCTTAGGGCGATCAGCATCCAGGGGCTCAGTGCCTCCTGATTTCTGATTGCAGACTCCCCGAGGCAGCTTTGATTGTTTTGTGTGTGTGTCTTTACAGGATGGAGAGTGCTGGGAAGCATCCTGCTCTCTGATTTGGGGCTTTACACCCTGCAGTGGCACAAAAAATGAATCCTGACTGCTTTGTACTACTTATCTTGCTTGGTCCACCCCAAAAAGCATCATTTGTTTTGCTTTCCTTTATTTTAATCATCTACCAAGAGTTTGCCTACAGGCTTGATCTCAGCCCGCAGGTGAAGGTGCCACACTGCCAAATACTCTGCTTTACTATTTGGGTTTCTTGTCTTCCTCACCTGATTCCTTGAGCCGCTGCTCCTAAGTTCATTATTCAGAGCCTGGGATATTGGCATCTTGCAGAATGCCCGTAATGCAACTGGGAACTGTGGCAAAGCTTTGCAAGGCTCTGCAACTCCAGCACGTTGCTGGTGGGTCAGTGAAATGCTGAGAGCCCTTTCAGGGGAAAGGTTCCTCCTTTGGATTTTATACTTAATAAGCCAAGGTGACTGTGTTAAAGCAGGGTGCAGGAGTTGTTAACCACACGCGGGCTGGTTCACACGTGGGTTCTGATCTGCTTTTCCATGGCCACCCCGGAGTGTGTTGTGCTTCTCTAGTACCTTTAAAAAGCACGCTATCTCAGCCCAGGGAGAGGCTGATCCTCCTGCAGAGCTGCAGAATTTGGGAGCAGTCATAGGCCAGACCTCAACACAGGCAGGGTCAGGGGCTTTGCCCCAGGGTCGATGGCAGCACAGCTCTCCCTCTGCCTGTGTTTCAGCAGGTTCCCCAGTTTTCCCAGCCCTTGCTAGCTGTGAGATCTCGAAAGGCAAGAGCTGCTCCTACCCTGGAGCCACTCTCCTTTCCCTTTTCAAAACTGATTCATTGCTAGACCTCCCCATGATATAATTAGTTTTGTTCCATCTTGGCCTTGAGTGACCTCCCAGCACACAAGTGGTGATGCTGAACTGGAGGATTTGAGAACAAAGAGTTTTGGCAAACACTTTCTGGGAAGAATGCTCCGAGAGAGGTCAAGGACTTCATCTGCTCCATGAATCCTGGACAAAAGCATCCATCCTGCTTAGACAGCTGTGATGAGTGGTTGTAGACAAGTACTCAGAGAAGGCCACTAACTTTAATAGATTCTGCATCAGGCCCCTCATTAGTACAGTGGAGAGCATGACATGAGGCAGTGAAGTGTTTAACATTAACAGAGTAATGTTATTCTAACCTTAAATCTCTCTTCAGCCAGCAGGCCTCCTGAATCTGGGCTACTTCTGTGTTGCTGTTGTCAAATAGAATGTCATTCCACTTCCAGACTGTGAATGAGCTTGAGCAATGGGCATACGTAGTGGGAAATACTCTGTTCTCATTCACCTTGTTCAGCAGGATGCTGAGACTTTCCAGCAGGTTTTGAAATTCCTAGAGCAGTCAAGGCTCTAGTCCCATTTCTTCTCTTGTGCTATTCCACTGACCTGTGTATAGGTACACCAAACCTGAATTTGTGAATGGATAAAGGATATTGTTGTATGTCATCAATAATCTTCATTTTGAATTCTCGGAGCTCAACTTGGTTGCTTCAAGAAAGAAAAGGAAAAGCTGACAAGCTTTTTTATCTGCTCTCTGGTGGTTTGAAGAAGTTAGGGAGCTGTTTTCATGTTGAGAAAGCAAGGCCACACTTTTCCCCCAAAAATACTTGGACTTTGCAATGGTCTGGCTGAAAAAAAAAATCCAAGGAAAAGTACTTTTGGGCATTTTTATAGCTATGGTTTCAGGTTTGTGAATTGAAGTGCTCTGGGTGTGCTATGAGATAGGAATTTATTTTTCTAGATGGCATTAAGAGATAAAAAAATACATTTAGCTACTAGAGGTCTGATAAACGATACCAGCCCATGACGCAGAAATAAAATGTCCCCAAAACATCTGAAGGACATGGACTCTTTTATACTTTTTGTTCCCTCACAGTGTCTCTGACATCAATCTTTTTAGCTAATCATGCTCCAAATAAATAGATTTGGAAACTGAACTCAAGTTTTCTTCTGCTTTACAAGCCCCATAGAAAGCAGAAGCTCAGCCCTTGTCCCAGTTGTGAGTCAGAGCAGAGGTAAGGCTGCTGTAGGGCAGCTCTACCTTGCTGGAGCTGGAAGGGCTTACTTACACCTTCCCTCCATGACCAGTCTGATCCTTCACCCTTCAGCATCCTTGAGGACAGGGCAGATGCCATGGAGCTTTAAGTTAGCATAAGAATTCCCCCCAAAAAGGGATTTCCCTGCAATGCTTTCAAAGCAACTTTACGGTTTTCTTTGTGTTGCTGGACTGAATTCAGTCTCGTGGAGGATTTAGATCCTTCAAGCCAGATGTGGTCTTGGTTACAGCACAATCAGCCCTTCCTGGAGTGCCACCTCAACCTCTGATCCCTTTATTGTTACGTATTTTCCTCTTATTTGGTGGTAAATGTTGAAAAGAGTAGTTTAAGATGCTGAAGAAACTGAATTAAAAGGGGTGAAAAGTATTTATCCAGCCTGAGGTCCACTGCATATCTGCTTCTAATAATCTCATTTTAAAATAATTTACAATTTAAAATATTGCCTTTTTTTTTTTTCACAAGGAAATACAAAGACTTCTTTCTCTACCACCACAAACCAGACAATATATATGTTTTTTTCCCCTTGAATTACCTTTTACCTTCTGTCAGTGATCTTGGGAACCATGCTCGAATGCCTTTTGTGAGCAAACGCTGCTCATGGGTAAGCAGTGATGGCAGGATCATTTCTTAGACAACACTGATCAAAAATCAGTCCTCAATGATCTCATTCGAGCTGCTAACCAAGGATAAGCTTATCCCGTTGTGCTCGTTTCTCACAGCACTTCCATGGGGGCTGTAGGATGCGAGCAGGTCCTTACCAAGGAAAGTAAAAAAGTCCCCGAGCCAGAAATGGAAACTCCACCAATGCTGCTACGTGGAAACGGGAATCTCTTGAAAGCAGTTGTCAGATTTCCAAGTAAATCTGTCCTCCAACAGCTCCTGTCTAAGGCTGCGATTCCTCATGAGTCTTTGGCGAGCGGATGGGGAGTTCTTGGTGTCAATTTAGAGGCTGCAAAGACCCAAGTCAGAAAACCTCCAGCTCCGTGAGCCTGCGCACCCATCTCGTCCAAACTCCCTTGTGTCACGTCAGATTTGTGCTGAAAGGGTTAATTTTGCACCATCTGGCTTTGTGCTAGATCAAATATTGTTTGTGTTGTAGTAGCCAGTGTGAGGCCAGAGTAAGCTCAGGGTAATATGCTTGGCTAATCCAACAGAAATATGATTATGTGCCCAGTCCTGCTCCAGATCATATCTGCACACAAAACAGTGCTTGTGGAGATGGCTTGAGGGCTGTAGATAACCTGAATGTGATGATCTCCTTGCAGCTGGCAACAGAGAGACAATAGGAATGTCTAACTCAGATGAAGTGCTTAACTTTCATCAACTAATTAAGAGAGAGAAATCCCAGTCTTAATGCAGAATGACTTCCTAGGGAGTCACCTGAGGTGTAGAAATTGGGGTTCTTTACCTGCATTTTGCATGTCGTAGTGATTTCCGAGGTGCTAATCTGAGGTTAACCAAGAAAATGAACAGCTGGAGTTCTGCTGGATCTTGCAAACTGGCCCGTTTCAACCAGTGAGTTCATTTCAGTGCTGTCTGAGAGGCTGTGCTGTTCCCGTGCTTGGCAGGAATCTCAAGACCAATACCTAAGAGGATTAGAGAGCATCAGTGAATGTTAAACAAGATCCAGGCTAAGCGGTGTGCACCAGTGAGCTTGTGCTCTGGGGGCTGTTTGGGGAAGCTTTTACTTGCTGATCTGGGAAAAAAAAAATAAAGTGGGCTTGTGTGGGAAATACTCTTCCATCAGCTGAATCCTTCCTGTCATTTCTGTCTCTCTCATGGTCCTGCCTAAGGCAGTGTTTCTGCCCTCTGCCCATCTCGTGGCAGTGACTCCTGTGCTCACTGAGGATGGTGATGCTTGCAGGGGATGCTGATGATCAGCAAGTTTCTTTTTCTGTGAAGCATTTAGCTCTTCTACTGTGCTCCCGTCAGCTCTGTGTTGTCTGTCTGAGAGGGGAATGGGGGGGCATCCAGGCCACCAGCATAGGATTGAGCTGGAGAACTTGTCATAGAAAGCTCAAGCTAAAAACTGTCACTGGCTGGTAGAGCAACATGACCTTGTAGTACATGATTTTCCCAAAAAATCCATGGAGAAGAGGGGTTGGAAGGCAATCTTGTTTCAGGAAAAATGAAGTAATTACTAAATTACTAGGTAATTTGGATGATGATGTCCAACCCCCTTTGCCCCCCATGGAGGCTACACCCCGTGCCAGATCTCTCCTTTACAGCACTGGATCTCACACAGATTTCTTCCCATGCTGCAGCAGAAATCATGGATTGAATGACTGACAGTAGAAAGGAGGGTAGTGGTCCGAGTTGGGGTATAAATAGTTCTGGCTCCAAGCCCAACTGTGTTTCTGCTTTTGCTCTGACGATGAAGCCAAAAATAGATTCCCGATAGCCTGTAGTTTGGTCTAACACATGAATTGATCATTCAGTGGAAAAAAAAAAAAGCCAGGCGGGGGAGATATCTCAATGAAAAGGCTTTTATCCAGCAGTGATGTAAGAGAAAAGCCTCTGGAAATGCTTTGCTACTCCAGCAATGACTGTTGCCCTCTGTTTTTGAGCAGGATGCAGTGTTCTGTATAATAACACACCACCTACAACGTATTATTTGTGGGCTTCACACACTATTTCTGCCAAATTCATCTTCTCGTGGTATGGCTTCCACAGAGTTTCATGGTATCGTTTCCTCTGGTTTTCCCTCTTTGATTTTACCTTTGCACTGATGAAACCAGGAGGGTGAAAAAGTTCCTGTAAACCATGGGAGATGTCAGCATGATTCTGTTATATTTATCCTGTACTCAGCATCCTTGCGTTGTGTAACACAGGATATTGCATTTTTTGGCATTTTTATTGCTTCTATCTTTAGAAGCAGCGAAGAATCTTGTCTAGCATTCTTCATTTGGGGTTTGCTCATTTAGTTTCATTTTTTATATCATAAAGGATTTGCCTGAATCTGCATCTTCTGCATGGAAGCAAGGAAGGAATAGCTGTAGGAATTAACTGGTAATTTTGGGAAAGCACTGACTAATGGCTCACGCAGAAACATTATCCTGAATATTGAACATCCTTAAATGGGTTATAATAATCCAAATGATAGAAAATGACACCATGATATGGGCAGGGCTAGATACTGGGAAAACTGGAAGAGCCACGGAGACACCCAGCTCCTTGGGCTGTAGCAGTGGCTGAAGAGCACAGTACTGTGTCAGCTTGAAAACCTTCTCACTGTTGATCAGAATTCTGGGTAGGAAAAAAATATTAAAGCAGGAGGGACAGTAGGAAGAGGGAGTTAGCTGGTATAGCATGACATAGCCTTTCGTCTGCCTAATCTTTGCTATGGCAAAATATAGTGGCTCGGGTTGATCCGCTCTGTGCATTGGCACTGGAAGTTGTTAAAGATGGTCTAAGGCAGCTGCAGCCAATTGTATTTGCACAGATAAGCTGGAACAAATAAGTACGCTCAGAAAATCTGGCTAGATTTGTCTTCAAAGCATTTTCAAGCAGCTAATTGAAAATTTTCCAAGCCACCTTCCTGATTTCTCGCGTAGTGTTGCATTAATTTGCCAGCGAATGGAAAGTGCTTGGAAAACATACAAAGGATTTGTGAGTGCTAAGCTTTTCTCTTTGGAATTTATTTAATTATACATGTGTCCTTGCTCATGTGATAATTTAAAGCCAGTTTCTACTGCTCTCTTCCACACTTCAGACTCCGGCAGGACTAACCAAGTAAAAACACATCTCCGACATGAGGGGTGGGCCAGGATATTCCTTTCATTCTCTGCTTCTGGACACCTCCTCCCCTGCACTTCAGCTGTTCCTGCAGCACTGATGGTGAGCACAGCATTGGGTGTGTGGTCAGCTGGCTGCTCTTTAGGTGTGTTTCTCCTTCCTGAGACGTTTCCGTGTGTGCAGGATGATGTTGTTCCTGGAGGAATTGCTTACGAAAGGCTCCGGGCTGGTCCTGATGCTGCTCCCAGCAATAGCAGCATCCTCCATAATGCTGAACCAAAGGGGTGCTTTTTAAAAGCGTGCTAAAAAGTGCAAGGTTCACCCTGTGTGAGCTGGGTAAAGCTCCTCAGCTGCCAGGAAAACAGTTCAGTATTGCATATGAACAACGCAGTCAGCCTGGGTTTACTTTCATCTCCCTTTAACTGAACCAGCACCCTGAGGACAAGCCCCATTCTCAGGACTGGAACATGGATTTATCTTACTTCTGGGAGGCTTCCCTGTTCCTAAACTAGCAAGTGGATTACACTTGATCCATATGGTGTTTATCAGCCACGACAGAAGTAATACTGATAATCCTCTGAAGCCAAACTACCCGAGAAATATTCAGTATCTTTTACTGAGAGAAATTAAATGTACAAACCCAGATGGATTTGTCCCTTACTGGAGTAACATGAGCTTGGTCCTTGGATGTGGGCTTTCCTAAATTCAAAGTGTCTGTTTAGTCAGGTCAGGCTGCCTCGCATGTGAAGGAGACCTGGGGCTGCTCCTCCCTGGTTTACAGTACATTTTCTGATCTTTTTTTAATCTCCCATCCCCATGCCTTAGCAAATATCTCTTTGTATGCCATAGAATTGAAAAAATGATTAAGTCTGCTCATAAGCCATAAACTGTGCTCAGCTATGGAACGCAGAAATTATGAATAGATGTTGTTTGCCACAGTAATACCCTATAAAAGTCAAAAACCATAGAGTGAAAGGGAAGATTAACTATTATTGGGCATGCTTCAGCAAATGGGATTATTTTGCATGTCAGTTGTGAGTCAATTTGTAACATTAATCTAACCACAGTCCCCGTCAGAGACACAAAATGGTTTTAATTGGTCCTGTGACTTTTTAAACGATCACCTGATGAAAAGCTTGCAAGTTTTACTATAATTTAATGCTAAATATTAGGGGAGGGTGGGAGTTTTTACAGATTTCATCACAAAATACAAATCATATGCTCTCATTCCTGTGCTACTTTTGTTGCACTGAGTTGGTGATCTTTACAGTCTGGAACCAGCTGTACAGCTGAAAAAAAATTGAGTTAAAATCTTGCAGCAAAATGAGCTGCGAGATAATAGCATTGGGTCTGATTCAATGTAAGCAAGAAATCACCAGCTGAGTCATTAAAACCCGAGATGAATGGGAAGTAATAAATGGATGGCTGGGATGAATAAGAATGATTAGGAAGTCCGTGAGGTTGGTTGGGTTTTTTTTCTTTAAAGATTGTATTTTGTCCTCTAAAGTGGCATACGGCTCCCATGAAAGTTGATCTTCACAGTGAATGTGTCACTGCCACTTTATAAGTGCTTCAGGAGGTAAAAAGCAGCTTGGTGGGCAGCTCTGAGCAGGGATAGGCTTCCTGCCCACAGCACCTGGGTCATTAGCCCAGGTCCACTGGGAGATGGCCAGGATGTGAGCTTTGGGGCAGAGAAGGCTTCTGTGTGTGGGGAAGCATCTGCTGCTTGGAGGAAAGACTGGTTGCTTCCTTGGAAATGTCTCATCCTGTTAGGTAGGATTAAGGGTGACCAAAGTTGAAGGGGAGGGTGATGTAGTCACCTCAATCCAGTAGCCCAGACTCCTGCTACTTCAAGGAAAACTTTAATGAAAAGCTGTAATCTCTTTCCTGACTCATGAAATATTAATATCTATTCATGAATTATCAAAGGAGATATCACGGTTCTGGTAAAGAGGCAGTAGAAGTGAGGCAGGGTGAAGATGTGGCAGTTTGGGATCTCTTGGCTCCTGGTCACATCAGCTAACTACCAGAGATAGGCTTTTTCTGTTGACTGAAATCAGTGACAGCAGAATCAGTCCCCAAGCAAGTAACCTACTGCACGAGTGCAGTCAAATTTTATGACAGACTTACATGGGATATGAGAAGCGTGCAGCTAAAGTCAGTCAGCTCCTGTGCAGGAGACACGTTGGATTTAGACTGGGGTGACATCAACAGCTCTGCCCTTTAGGGCCTCATCCAGTACCTGAGCATCGTTTCTGACATTGATAGAGTGCCAAAGGACTCTTATTTATTGTTTCCAATATTGCATCCATAGGTGAGAAAAGCGATTTGGAGCTGTAAGAGCCATAAGGACATTGGAGAGACAAAAAGGTGGAAAAAAATATAACCTTGCATCCAAAGCCTTGTTGGATTACCCGGGGGATTCTTGCATAGACCTGAAAAGCAGTGTCCTTCTGGGTGCCAAGCTTACCCTGCCCCTGCACAATCATCAAATTCCTACTAAAATCTGGACCCTGAAATATTCTGTGCACTCTGCTCCCCAGACAGAGTAATTAAGATAGAATTCTTTGCCAACAAAAGGTGGATCTCATTTGTTGAACTTACCTTGAGGACCAGACCTGTTGTAACATTACTGTGCTGATCTTGAACCTCTATTTGCATGTATAGAATCATGTATAGAATGTATTGGGCTGGAAGGGACCTCTAAAAGTCATCTAGTCCAACCCTCCTGCAATAAGCAGTATATTTAAGACCAATATTCAAGGGTAAACCTTATTTTCTTCATCATTTATAGTTCAACTGAAGCATTTATGAAAAAATGCTCTTGTTTGCTGGCCTGATCAGGTGCTGTGGTGCACAGGAAAGGGTTGAAAGAAGGCAGCCTGCATCTGTAATCAGGTTAGAGTCAGCTGCCTCTGCCCTCCAGCTCGCTCTGAAATGGCATGTAGTCTAATTAGTTATAGAAAGGATTTTACTGAATAGTTGTAAACAGATCTGAGGGCTTGGAATAAAATCAATCTGACTGTGGAAACTTTTCAGGATAATTATAAACTGGTACTGGCAGAGTGTGGAAGAGAGAGCAGAGGACTTTTAACAGTGGGGAAACTTGTAGCTGCGGATGCTGCTCTCTGCAGGGGGAAGGAGAGGGACAGAGGTTGTGAGGGTCTAACCAGGGTCTTTTTGAGGGGAGGGACAAAAGTCTTCAGCTGGTAGGGAGACTGTCTTGAGAGGTGGGGTTTTTTAATGCTCTCGAATGGTTTGCTCTTTCCTGTGATGTTAACGGTGCCCCGATACATGAGGTACTAACGCAGCCTATGGTGGAGGGTGCAGATCCAGCTGAACTGCACAGTGAAATGCTAATACTAATTAAAAACAAAAAATAAAGAATATTTGAGGGCTTTGAACATGGTTTAATGTAAAGGCATGTGTAAAAATTCTCTCTTCACAGATCACAATGGTCTCGGCTCAGACCTTTGCCATCTTCCCACTGATGTAAACGCCAAAAATTGCATCTCCTGGCTAGGCAGTTCCTTGCTGCCCTGTGAATCCACCCCGGTCACCAGCCGCACCTCGACCCACCGCTTGACTCTGTGTTCCTGTTCATGGCCATGCCCCAGAATTCGACCGGAGAAAATGGCTTTTGTTTCACTCAGCCACTCGATTTCTCCCACCCGTCTCCTCCTCCTGGCGAGGCTGGACGGACTTTTGACACCCTGGGTGGGCGGGAGGCCTGTGGCACCCCTCTGAGCAACGGCACAGTGTCCTCTGGTGTACCCAGCCCCTCCGATTCGTGTGCCAAGCCCCTCTGCTCCACCACCCCGGGAGAGGAGGAGACCCAGTTTGGCAAAGGGATTAAATACGTGTCGGCCGAAGGGGAGGAACTGGCGTGTGGCTGGGGGGGGTTCACCCCCGGGTGCTTACAGCCCTTTAACACATCCAAGGGCATCTTGTTCTTCCTTTGCGTGGCTTCCTTCCTGCAAGGCATGACGGTGAACGGCTTCATCAACACGGTCATCACCTCCATCGAGCGACGCTTCGACCTGCGCAGCTACCAGAGCGGGCTGATCGCCAGCTCCTACGACATCGCCGCCTGCGTCTGCTTGACCTTTGTCAGCTACTTTGGGGGGAACGGCCACAAACCGCGCTGGTTGGGCTGGGGAGTGCTGGTCATGGGCTTGGGCTCCCTGCTCTTCGCCTTGCCCCATTTCACTACGGGACGGTACGAGGCGCGTTCGGCGGCGGAGCTGGGAGTCTGCGGGGGGAACCAGAGCCTGCCCTGCGCCCAGGCTGCCTCCAGCCTCTCCAGCTACAGATTTGTCTTCATGCTGGGGCAGTTTCTGCACGGGATGGGAGCCACGCCTCTCTACACGCTCGGCGTCACCTATTTAGATGAAAACGTCAAGACTAACTACTCCCCTGTGTACATTGGTGAGTCGAGCAGCTCAGTCCCGTGGGCTGGGTGATGGGAGGGAGAGCCAGTCCATCTGCCTTGGCACCAAACAAGCCACACGGAGCAGTTTAACAAGAGGTGCTCCCAGTCTTTTGTTCCTGAGAACGGGCAAGGTGGGAACCGGAGGGACGTGGCAGCTGTTGGGGAGGTTTTGATTATTTACGAGCAGGAACTGTAAGTGCTGTTGGGTGTTTTCACTTCTGCAGCACATACCCTGCAGATCAGGAGGTGCCTCCTGCTCCCGGCACGCAGCCAGCCCTCCAGCGTGCCCCAGCACGTGTATGGCATTAGCATCTCTGGCAACCAACCATGAGGCCATAAACCATCTGTGCAAGGGGACATCACCCCTTTAGTGCCATAGCACAGCAGGGACAGTCACTGGGCTGTGCAGCTGCTGCTGGTGCAAAGCACGGCCAAAAGAAGAGGCTCAGCACGCTCCTATGCTCTGTATCACTGATGGCTCAGCAATTGCTAAATACTGACAATCCTATTGGGTGAAATTGCTAAAAAAGGTGACCTTTCCAGCAATTTCATAATTTAACAGTTTGCCCATACTGTGGTATCAGAAGGCTGCGCAGGGAGAGAAGGAAATCACAAAGAGATCATCAGTAAGTTTATAGAATCATAGAATCCCACGCTGGAAGGGACCTCAAGGATCATCTGGCCCCACATTTCTTGGCAAATAAAAAGTTGATGATCTTCCCATGTCAGCAAATCAAAATAAGTGCCAGTGGTGCCGTATGGGCAGCGGGGAGACAACGTCTCTGCTCATCACATTGGCAGCCGGGATATGGCAGTGGGGTCAGCTGCATCCCTCATGCAAATTGGACACAAAAGTTTCCCTGGCACATGAGTATGAGATGAAAACTTGTTAAATCTGTCCGGCTTGGGTTTCTCAGTGGTTTAGGGAGAGGGGGGAGAGAGGTGACAGGATGCTGAGCATCTCAGACCTAGGAGGGGATCAGGCTGTGGCAGGGTGATGCTGGGGCACTGGCAGCATCCCTGCCTGAAATGCTGCTGTTTCTCTAACACTGCTTGTTTTCACTTTCAGCTGTTTTCTACACTGCTGCAATCCTTGGGCCTGCAGCGGGTTATCTGGTAGGAGGAATGTTTCTAAATATTTATACTGAAATTGGCAGAGAGTAAGTTGCTAAAAAATAATCTTGTTCCTTTTCCTTTATGCTATATCTTTCCTTGGGGGTAAATAAATAAACACAAATAATTCTAGTAACCTGGAGAAATGACCTAGTGACTGGGTGGAAACATGCCCAGCGTATTCAGTGGTGTTTCTGTGGGGCAGGGGCTGATACTGGAAGAAAACTGCTGACAAACCTGTCAGCTTGCATCCTTCCTCACGCTGCACTGCCTGTGCTAATGAGGCTGTGAGCAGCAGGTGAATTTTTTGAATGAGTTCCCTGGTGAGGCAATGCTACCAGCAGTGCTGCTCAGCCTCCCAGTCATCCGGCCACGATGCTCAGTCCCTCCTTGCTTTGTAGCATTTGTAATTTATTCTTATTTCCTTCCAGGCTCTTTGGCAGATGACTGGGTTAAAATGGGGGAGCGGGTTTCTGTGGGAAGGAATGGGTTGTTTCCAATGCTTTTCATGCAAAAGGTGGCTCTGGGGTGGAGCAAGGATTGTAGCCAACCTGAAAGTGCAAATGAAACAGGGAGATTTGAATCTAAAGAAGAATTAGATGCTGTGATATCCTGGACTGGTTAGGTGTTGTGCTCTCCAGTAAGGCAGGCAGCAGGAGGGATGATAGATGTGGCATCCCCAACATGGGAGAGCCAGAGCTCGGTTTCCTTCAGTGATATCCCCCCACTATGTCCCCCCAGCTCCTGCCAGCTTCAGCGAGGGGCACACCGAGCTGTCCTGCTCCATCTCAACCCGCCACCTCTCTCCCTTGTGTCCTTTCTGGTTTGTTTCTTACAGGATCGACATCGCCCCGGAGAACACGCTGTGGGTGGGGGCATGGTGGATCGGCTTCCTCGGGGCCGGAGCAGCCTCCCTCCTCATCTCCATCCCCATCCTGGGCTACCCCCAGCGCCTCCCAGGTTCGTGGCTTGAGGTAACTGGGGATGGGACCACACGGTACTCACGCTCACCTTAGGGCTTGCACCCTGATGCACGTGTTTAGCTGGGGACACAGGGATAGGGGAAGAGCTCCCGGTGTTTAAATTGTAATTCCAACATGGGTTTCACCCCAGTGGCTTCCCAGCTGCCTGTTTTCCTGCTCCTCTCTTTCAGCCACTGGCAGAGGGAAGATGTCACGTTGCCTTTTCCCCTCTGCAAATCTGCCACTTGGGTACCATCCGCAGCTCCTGCCTCTCGTGCTCCTTGTTCCATTTGCCTCTCATTTTCAGGATCCCAGCGGTATATCGTCATGAGGGTGTCCGAGGCTCATCAGCTGAAGGATGGAAGCCACAAAAAAGCATCTGATCCAGACTTTGGGAAAACAGTTAAAGATCTGCCTCGGTGAGAGAACCCTCACCCTATGCCTGAGGTTCAGGGAGCCCTTCCCAGAAGGGAAAACAATGGGCTCAAGCTGAGCTTGCTTTCTGTGATGGTAGCTAAAAAGTTTTGCCCGTCTCCAAAGGTAGTGATGACTCTTTCTTGCGGAGAAGGTTGCAGTCAGCTTGGCCCTGTCAGTGCTTGGGGGCTTTCAGCAAATGGGTTGAATTAGAAATGTGCTGGGGATCGTGTGGGAGAGCAGGGGACGAGTGGCTGGTCCTGCCTGTGGTTTTCAGGAGCTGGTGTTCACATGTGAAGCTCACCTGTAGTCATAGGTAACATGCTGAGTTTCACCGAGAGCGGCTCCGTGCCAGTGTTTAGGTGCTAGGAGATGCACAGGCATTGCCACCTCATTCCCATTCCCCAGCAGCATTATTTCCTCCTGTCCGCTTGTGTCTGGCCTCACCTGGCCCAACTGGGTGTTGTCCAGCATCTCCTCCTCTCCATCCTCTTGGGGCTTTTCTTCTTTTCCTCTCTTTCTGCTCCTCTTAGATTCCTGTTTCATCCTTTTAATGAGAAAAGAGAGAAAACAAAGCCCCCGACTCTTAGAGCTCTGTTCCAAATCCAGGGAACAAGATATCCTGCACTAGAACTTTCAGTTCCTTTTCTCTTTTATTCTTAGTTTTCTTTTTTTTTCTCTTTTGCCTTTGCATCTTCCAGACACCTTTTATGTGTTACTACTTCTTATCTCCCCTGCAAAGCAGTGACACAGCAGCTGCTGCTCGGCTCTGTGGCGTGGGCGAGCACACTTGCAGCAAAGGAAACAGAAAGTGGTTTAAAGGGAGCTTGGGAACAAGTGTAGTCTTTTAACCTGGAGACATTTGCTATGGATCTTAGAAATCTTTTATGATTTGGGGGGTGTGTGTGTTGAGTTGTATTGAAATGGAGGGCAGGGGGAAGGTGCTGCTTTCTTTGCAGCTTGGGGTTAGCTGGTGTGCAAGCTCTGGATGCTGCAGAAGTGTCTGGGTAGCAATTCCTTTTGGAGCTTGTGGTGAATATGGGGAGTTTTCTTTTTGGTATTCCTCTGGGGACTGTTCTTAGGGAGGCGTTTGCATCCATCTGCTTTGTGCAAAAGCAAACCCTCAGTGTTGCCAAACCCCTGTGCCGCTGCCAGCAGTTCCTTCTGAACCCCAGCTGTGGTTTTTGCCTTTGTGGGGGCAGAGGAGGATTGAAACAGGTGCTCAGTACAGAAGTTTTCAGCAGCCAGTTGCTCTGTGTTGTGTCAACGCAACTGCTCGCGTCGGTCTGAAAGGTTTGAAGACTTCCTAGGAAGTTTATCAGGGGTTAAGGCAGTTTTATGATGAATATTACATTGAGTAGATTTCGATGCTGTTATTAAATGGCATTCTTGACTGGGTGCCATTTGCCGAGGTCACGGCTTCTTCCCAGCACGGAAATTAAATTCAAAACCTGCATTTAAATAATGATAAGGCTATGACTAGAACCAACACAAACAGGGCAGCGGAGAGGGGTGAAATGCAGTGGTTGATGCTTTTCTTGCCTATCTGGATCAAAGCTCAGTTTCTCAGTGGAGGCTGCTGACAGCAGGTACGGAGGCAGCCCTCCTCCCCGAGCATCTTCTGCCACCCTTCCTTCCTGAAGAAGAAATACCTGAAGGTGGGCAACTCATATCAAACAATACAGATTAGTTCAGATCTTAGTGTGGTTTTCGTTTGAAAGCAAAAATCCGACAGACTTTTGTTTTCCCTGCTTTTGATTAATGAAAGGGAAGTGCCTTCAAGGCTTGCTGCTCTGGAAGCTTGCATTAAAGAGAAGATCCCATCTGTGCGTGCAGCTCCTGGGGACACGTGGACCAGGCTGGAGAGTGAAGCCAAGGGACACTGGTGCTTTTGTTTTCATAAGGGATCGGGTGCAACACAGTTTCTCACAGTATGGACAGTGAGAGTCTCCCAAAGATAAGCAGAAATACTGATGAAATAAAATACTATTCCATGCCAGCAGGTCCTTTGTAAGCGAGCTTAATGAATTGCTGTATTCACAGTGCTGCCTAAGAGCAGGAGCTTACAGGAATGCAGCCCATACAGCTTAATCCTCTGCCCTGAAGAGACTTCTCTCTTTATTCTTGGGTAGAAAGGTCCTGACAAAATAGCATTTTCCCTTCTCTGGTTCCATGTGATTGCTGTCATGAAGTAACCCCTGCTCTCAGTGCAGAGGGATTCAAATTGAAGACACATGGAGCTGTGCCAGGAGAGGAGGCTTTGTCCTAGAGAGCTATGGGGCAGAGTTTGTGAGGATCACTCACTGCTCTGTCAATCTGTCATCTTCACGAGAAGCTACGGTCAGTATTTCACTCACCTCTCTTGGATTAGGTGGCAGGGTGGGGCTTCACTTTGTCTCATGGCTTTACTATGGCTTCATGCATTGCAAAGGGAGGTTGGTTTCTGTTCTGGCAGGGTGTACGTGCTGCCCTCCGTTCCCGTGGTGCTGCTGACAGTAGGTGTCACTTTGTTCATGATGTTCAGCATGTTCACATGCTCTAAGGTGGCATAAATATCCATCCATCTATCATTAATAGCTCATTAGCCTGTGGCTGTACTGTGTTACAGGCTGGGATGTCCTGGGCACGCTGGTGTTTCTCAGAGGAGCAGGCTCTGACTGTGCAGGTGGTCCCAGCTCACTCAGCAGCACCATTACCCAAGGAAAGAGCAGCCATGTGCACCCATATCAGTAAAGACTTGCAGGATCAGGCTTTCATAGGTGATGGGATTCTTCTCTTGGCAGTGCTGAGCTTCCTGAAATCCCTTTGGCTGCAAGAGCTGAGGAGAGTCAAGACTATTCAAGAGTTAGGTATTTCTGGGTGTGATTAAAATCCTTCTGATAGCAATGAAAAGGTTTGTGTTGACTTTGGTAGTGTTTTCTATGCCATAGCTCCTCACAACAACATCTTCTGTCTACAGACAGATTAAATTACATGAGTAAATCCTTACTCTTAAGTGATGAAAGGGGTTCCTCTGCAAGTCTAACCTGAAATCTGTGGCCAACAGGCACGAAGTCACACTAGTGCCAGGGAACACCTCCCCTCTTCCTCTTGAACTGTGAAAAGGTGAAGGCATTGTACCATTCCTACATCAGCCACGAGGTCCACAAGAAGCGTTTCCTCACTGACAGATTAGACTTTGTGCTTCAAAATAAAGCACAATCGAAAAGATCATTCCTGGAAAATAGTTTAATAAATTAAACTAATCCCAACAGCTAGACAATGGTTGGTATAAAGCCCCCTATAATCAAGGTGTAGGAATGTGTGGTATTTCTGTCTTTCAGCTGCTTTGCTCTTCTGGTATAATGGAATTCCCCACTTTATGTGGCTAAAGTTGCATAAATCTGATGCTAAGCCCAGCACGTCTCTCAGCCAGTTGTGCTACGGTAGGTTTTCTCTGATTACACCTTTCCTCCAAAGCAGTAGCTCTAAGTGCCTGTGCCTTTCAATTCAGTGACCTTCCCACGGCACCCCCATCACTGCCATCACTGTGGGATGACGGGGTCGTGCCTGTCTCAGAAACAGGATGATCTGTGGTACTGGTCCAGTCTCAGCTTGGGGAAAGTCACGCGGCAGAGTTTCAAGCTTGTTACAAAACAATCCCTGCAAAGCAGCATCAACTTTCTTAGTCCAATATCCGAGATAGTGAGAGATAATTGAGACCAGCCCTTGTGCCTGAGGGCCTTTCTGTGTCTCGGAGATGGAATCACTTCTGGATCATCTTTCTGCATATAAATGACACATGGCAATTTTTCAGGCATATCTGTGGCTCGCTACTAAATCCCAGTGGGTTGAAATGAAAGTGGCTTTGCTCAACTTTTATGTTAAGCTTAAAGTAAACTGGGCTTCGAATGTGGGAGAAAGGTTGCTTTGTGTTTATCAGTGGGATATAAAGGTGTCTTGGAGGTGCTTCCTCCATATAGAAAGGCTTGTTTGGTATTTCCCCTGAGCTGCAGACCATCCCTGGTTATCAGAGATTGTAATTCTCATGAGGATGTGGGTGCGTGTCAGTAGCAGGTGCGTACGTGGGGAGATAACACAACTTTATTCCCTGCTCTTGATTGTTTGAGTTGGTAGTCCAAATATTTGTCCTTGCCATTAGGGACCAATAAAACCTTGAAAGGACAGACTGTTGATCTTCACCTGCAATAGAGTCTACCTCCCCCAGAGTACCAACATCTACTCTGTGCAGGTACAGAGGAGAGGTGAGGGTGTCCTCAACATCTTTCCTTAGCTGGTGGGACTCGACAAGTGTAAGTGACAGAACTCACTGCTCTTTCAAACCCAAATTAGGTCCCTTTTTTGGTTTTCCTTGTGAAGAGATGCAGCTGCCTCATCTTCCGTGTGGTCCTTCTGATTTGAAGATAGGGACAGATCTGAAATCAGAATGTACCATAGGGATTCAATTCCAGTATATTTGTCCTTCCCAGATCAGTACTGCTGCTTCTGAAGAACCCCACCTTCATCTTCCTCTGCTTAGCAGGAGCGACTGAAGCCACCCTCATTGCTGGGATGTCCACGTTTGGACCCAAGTTCTTGGAGTCTCAGTTTAGTTTAAGTGCCTCTGAAGCTGCTACCTTTTTTGGTAAGAAAAACAGGTTTTTGCCACATTTTTCCATTTTTGCTTACAAATATAAAAGTGCTGTAGCTCATTTAGAATGGAGAGGAAGACTCTTAGCAGTTCATTTATAGAGAGATTCTCTTCTTCAGCTATTAGATAGGATTGTTTCCCATCAGCACATCTACACTGAGTGTGCAGAGCTGCATCCACTGGCATCAGGAAGAAACGTGTCTCTTCTGTAGCCGTCTGTTACCCTCTAGAGGAAGGCAAAATAACTGTAGCCTGCTGTTCTGGTGCATTACCCAAAAGCATTAACTAAATGTTTCCTCTAACGAGGAGTGTCATAGAATCATAGAATGCTTTGGGCTGGAAGGGACCTCTAGAGGTCATCTGGTCCAACCTCAACTAGAGCAGGTTACTCAGAGCCTTGACAGAACTAGGGGACTTAGTTTTGTGAGCATCCTGGAACTGAGCAGATCCTCACTTAGCTGCCATAACATAGACTGAAGAAGTCCAACAAGCATCAATACGATGCTCTCCTCAGAGAGTGTTTAAAATCTCTGGCTAGGGAAAGCTGCCTTCCCAGGCTCACGACACCTTACCTGAGCTGTTATAGAGGACCACTTGCTGTAGCAAAGTCCTCTGAGCTGCCACCAAGAAGCCACGCATCAGCCAGGGTGTTATTCTCCTGCAGACACACTGCAATTGATGTTTTCAGACACGACAATTCCTTGCTGACATTTCTAAACTTGCTTGTTTCTTTTCTTTTTTCTGTTTTCAGGTTATCTGGTCGTGCCAGCTGGAGGGGGAGGCACATTCCTGGGAGGATTCCTTGTGAATAAATTTAAACTCCGCTGTTCAGGAATCATCAAATTGTGTTTGCTTTGCACAGTGTCAAGTCTGCTGGCAATATTCATTTTTTTCATTCACTGCCCCAACATGCCGATGGCAGGAGTGACCCAGATGTACGAGGGAAGGTAATACCAGTCATCCCATCTGTCTCGTGCTGCCTGCCCTGCTCAGAATCAAAGGTTAACTCCAAGTACATGGTGCTGGTGGTATTCATGTGTGAATGGGTTGGTGATGGAAGCTGATGTCCAGTCAATCTTGCAGGCAGATACTGAGGGTGAGACCCAGAATGTAAATGTCCTAATTTTTGCATCTGGTTGGAGTTTATGGAAGAGGTTCCCTCTTTACTGAGGGAGGGGAGATCAGCAGCAGAGTGTGAGATACTCCACTCTTCAGTTGCTTTCGCAGAGTCCTCCATCTATCCAGTGGGATAAACTGGACTAAAAGTGGGAAATGTCCTCTCCAAATGAAGGTGTCTCCTCATGATGTGGTCACTTAAACTTCCTTGGTAGCTGTGGGTAAGAAACAGCTTCAGGGCACTGCTCCTGTACATGGTTAAAATTGGGTGAGACAAACCCCTTCCCAAGCCTGATGTTATGCTACCTGAGTATCAACCACATCTCGTTCCATCCTGCCTTCTCCTCCTCTTGCTGTACCCATTTCCTCCTGGAAAATGCTGTTCAGTGCCTCCCCACTGACTGCTCCTGTGTTTCCCTTAGTGCTTTGCCTGGTGGCCACCTAAACCTGACTGCAGCCTGCAACGCTGAGTGTGGCTGTCTACAGGAGACCTACAGCCCTGTCTGTGGGAGCGATGACATTATGTATTACTCTCCCTGCCATGCCGGGTGCAAAAAAGTGTCTGAAAACGTCAGGAATGGCAAGAAGGTATGTCTGAAAGCACTATGTAGTAACAAGGTGGTGGCACATCTTCTCTGGAGTGTTTTAGCTGGTTCTGCAAAGGTCTTCACAGGTTTGAGTTTTGCTGCACATCTGTGAAAGGCTGGTGCAGGATGGATGCTCCCAGGTACCAGCTGGGATGAAGGCAGAAGGTATCCTGAGGTTGCTCTGCTTTGCTCCTCTCAGTGTGTCCAACTGATCTTGCTTCGTTCTGGGTCAAACTGAACTGAAAGCTGTGGTATATCACTGAGCAGGCAGGAAGGTAATTCCTGCCCCAATTCTTATTTTGGGTCTTCAGTGAACACGATGCACCTCCTCATCCTTCCAGCATGTCACCCACAGAGACAGGCAAAGGCTTTAGAAGGGTAATGATGATATTCAGCATTCAAGGGCTGCCTGGAAAAGTTAATTTCTCTTATTTAATAACCTGGTTTTGGAAACAGAGGTGTATCAAGAATGCAGCTTGATTTCTGAGCACTGGGAGTGAAACCAGCTGCTTTCTACCTCCATGGATCTCTTTCTTTTTAAAGCTTTGACTGCCCCCTTTGCTCTCCATTGCAAACCACCCACTGACCTCTCTTTCCCAGGTCTATCATGAATGTAGCTGCATTCAGAAAACTCTCCTGCCCGGCCCCAGTGGGGCAGAGGCAGGAAAATGCAGTTCCTCTTGTGCAAAAAGGCCTCTGCTCCTGTTCTTCATGTTTGTGGTGATTCTCTTCACTTTCCTGAGCAGTATTCCTGCCCTGACCGCCACTCTGAGGTAAGCATGGGATTGCCTCATCCTCCAAGAGGCCCCGATATCCACCTCTTCTTCATCCTGCTGGCTCAAGCCACGGGGAAGGTGTGATGGGAACCACCTCATTACTGGTAGCCTGGAGACCTCAGCACTAACTCCCTTCCCTGTCTAGCTGGGAAAGCAAATGTTAGCATTGGCAGCTCTGTCCTCTGACTCAGGACACCCCCACGTGTGTCCCAGGTGGTGGGGGAACATTGCACTGGGGTGACCCTCGATCTCCAGAGGGGATGGAGGTCCCAAGCGTTGTGGGGTGGGGTGGTGTCGTGCAGCCTGGCAGCAGTTTTAAGCCATCCTCTGTTGTTCCTCAGGTGCGTCTCTGACAGGCAAAGGTCATTCGCGCTCGGGATCCAGTGGATTGTAGTCCGAACACTAGGTATGGAACGGTGAATTTGTGCCTCACTATGGTCTGTTGGCTTTGTGGAGCGTGTGCCAAGCTGCTACCTAAGAGTAAGACAGGTTGGGTTGGAAAAGAAGAGAGAGTAGGACGTGCTGTTGAGGGGAGGATGTTTGCTTTTGTTCGCTGGCATTCAGAAAACCTGAGTTCCCTTTGCATACCATTTGCAAACTGAATGAAGGGTTCTGTAGCACGTCACTGATCAGGGAGAAGAGCAATACCCTGATGACGTGTCCTTATTTTAAGATAAAAGGAGCAGAGGCACTGAAGCTCCTGTGTATGTTTTTTGCCTCTTGTGCAACATGTAAATTGGGTTGGTCAAAAGACCCTCTGCAGTCTCAGGTCTTGAAATTCAGTGCATTTTGGATACCTCGTTGGCTCTAGATGTTGCAGGATCAGTTTGCTTCATCAGGGTAGCAGCAGAGCCTGATGCTTTACTCTAAGCACCTTGTGTCTTGCAAGACTGGTGCATAGAGGCTGCCCAGACTGAAAGTCCATTCTCTCTTCCCACAGGAGGCATCCCTGGTCCCATCGCCTTTGGGTCCATGATTGATAAGTCCTGCCTGCTCTGGCAGAACCAGTGCGGCGAGCAAGGCTCTTGCTACATTTACCAGAACTCAGCCATGAGCCAGTACACTCTCATCGCTGGGCTGGTCTACAAGGTGATGCTGCCTGTTACCTTCACTCTCTGCTAAAACATGCAGGGCTTCAGGAGATCGTATGTTGCTCCGGGAGGGAATTTTACAAAATTAGGTTGTCCTGATCTACCTCTCCCACCCCCAGCCTGATTTACACCTTCACACAAGAAATGGTCTCAGGGAAGGCAAAAGCTCCATTTGCTTCTCGCTAGGTAATGGTGCTCCAGGCACCATCATTCTCTTAAAATTCCATTACTTTCTAGGCTTACAGCTCCTGTTGCACCATATGAAATATCTCCTCTTCTCCCAACAGTTACCAAAGTGATTTTTTTTGCTAGAAATGGAGCAAAATATATAACTGCAGTGTGCTAGAGTGAGGGATGGCGTTCTGGGCAGGCTGTAAATAACCATTCCCTGATCACTGCTAGAAAATAAGCGAGTTTAGCTCTGTGTTTCTTATTTATTAGCTGAAAACCATCATTTTAACTGCTCCCAAGCAAGCACTTGCCCTAGATAGCAGTGTTTAGCAGTTGCTGTGATAAAAAGGCTTTTAAAAGCCTTCCAGCAAACGGCTCGGGTGGTGTCAGTTCACACGGTGCTGTGCTCCAGGTGACCATGTGGGGCAGAGCAGATTTCCAAATCCCCACTGTCCCAGTGCTGGATACATTCAGCTTTTTAGCCCCTCTGGCTCTCTACACTGGTCTGATGCCTCCAGCATCATCTCCTCCTCAAAGCTAGGGTGGCAAATTCCACCTGACCTGAGGGCTAGGCACCTGGTTTGGGGGGGAACAGAGAGTAATGGGATGTCTTCATGGCTGCAGGTGCTTGGGACAACCTTCTTTGTAGTCGCCTGTTTACTCTACAAACCCCCACCACCAGAGTCAGCTCCAGGCAGCTCGGACACGTCTGAAAATGGCAACTGTGACCTCCAGGAACACAAAACTTCACTGCCATCTGAAGAGGATATGTAGCACTGTCCACGTGCAAGTGACTTTCTCACTCTCCAAAGTATGATGAGAAGACGTTATGCAGTCCTTAGGGGTTTTTAAATTAATAGTACTCTCACTTTTTTTTTTAGTACAAGGTAAATAATTTAATTAGCCACTGGCGTGCTTGCTATTTTCTTAACAGCAGAAGCACATTTAAAATTGTGTGCTGGTGCCATATGCAGTTATTTAATTTGGGTTGAAGAAAGGGCTACCGTAGCTTTATTCTCTGTCTGTGACAAGCAAAGACCACGTCCTCCACTCGTGGAATTAAGCACTGGTAACTCCAATGGAGCATGTGGGATATAAACCACCAGAGGATCTGGGCCCTAATATCTCCATTGTAAAACCAACTGTAGCAAAACTTCTCTTGAGGCTTCCTAAGCCTGAGGAGAGCCCTGCTGTCCTACAGCCTGCACGGCAGAGAGGATGGCTGGCCCTTAAACTACTGTGTGCAAACCAGACGGTCCCTACAGTGTCCTCCTCCTTCCTATGCCACCCACTATTGCTCCTTTTGTTCAGGAGCAGCTTATTTAATTATGCAAATTCATATTCCTGTGCAATGGGAGATAGGTCTGAGAGGAGGTTTGTTTATCAAATTGGTCAGTACACTACAGGCAGCCAGCCCCAGAGCTGCCAAGCACTGTATGGTCACTGCCTCACTTCAGTGCAGGGTTTACACCGTGGTGACACTTCTTTTCTTTTTTTCATACATTGGTTAAAGCTGATGCCTTTTGTACTGGACTGTGCAAAACTTGAACTTGCTTCTTGCTGTTCATGGGGTGCGGGAAGACACGAGACACAGATCTATGCAATGCTTCTCTCTGGTTGCTCTGTAAAACGATGAGTTTGGGTAGCTGAGAAAAGTCAGGATGAATTTAATTGGTCTTTAAAGTGCTGGCTTAAGGGATAGTTTGCCCTAAGGACAGGCTGCCTTGTGGACAGGGGATGCTGACTTGTACCTGAGCAGCTTGTGAGTAGAGAGGGCAGCATCCCCAAAATGACCTTTGAATGTGCACTTGCAGTATTGACCAGGACCTTTCTGTGGGGGAAAAGTGGAATTTGAGCAGGTGTATGTCTGGCTTCCCTCTCAACCCACATCAGGCCGGGTTAGTGCTTAGTCTGCCTGTATTTGCACAGCTACAGGATCCGGGTACAGCTCCAGGGGAGGACTGTGGCCAGCCCCTGGAGTCCTACACTGTATTAAACCACGCTCACAGGGACGGGACCTACATCGCTGAGCTGCAAAACTGGTGCTTCTTTTGTGCCAGCTGCTACTTTGTAGATGCTTTTGTATATTTTGTGTATTTATGCTTTCATAAACGGACACAGGACGGGCATTTGTTCCCTTGGTTAGCAAGGGACTGATTCTCAGAGCGGAGGTGAAGCCTTTCCCATTGCAGACAGGGATGGCAGCGCTGGTTGAGCTTCAGGTCAATGGCTGTCAAGAAAGCAGCTTCTTCCATTCACAGATCCCCTTCCACCAAAACCAAGTAGTGACCTTCCCGCTTCCAAAGCCCTTGCTTCCCAGTCGCTGGCAAGCGCTGGAAGAGACTTGAACATCTCCAGTAACTGCTGGAAAAATGAGAAGTGCTAAGGGTGAGATGGAGGGTGGCTTTTGGCTGCTTGAACACAGGCAGCTGGTGCAGCTTTGATGGGGCATAGCACGAAGGAGTTAACCCCAACACCACCCAAACACCAAAGGCTTCTTCACAACCTCCACCTGGGTTTGGAGCCACCTCCAAACCTGAACCTGTCTCCAGGCTTTGCCCAGCAATTGCCCTTCCCAACTTACAGACGCTTCAGGTACAACCAGGGATCTTAGATGGGAAAAATGCATGAATGTATTTCAGGACCATATTTTCTGTATGATGTATTTATGAAAGGTAAAAGTTTTTCTTAATATATATATATGGATATTGCAATGCAATTCTAGTGTTTCTAAAATGAGCTTTATCTGAGTGTGTTGTTTCCAGAGCAAAAGAAAAGCTCGTGGGATTCTGGGCATTTATGATGTTGCTGTGGGACTGTAAGTCATGGGTTTAAGTAAGCAGTAACAAGGCATTCCTGTTCCATAAACAGCTTACGTAGGTGTACAGGTAACTTAAAATATTTGAAAGTATGTTTCCCAATCTCATATGAAGTATTATATTGTTTAAAAAGCATAGAAATATAATCAGTATTTCACAGGGAATTGTGTGCGTGTTTTTCATCAGTTGTCCCCTTTTCTCAGCTGCTGCTCTGGCAGGAGAGGGCTGGATCTGTGCTGCTTGGGAAGCCCATCCTGCAGAACCTGCTGATAACAGGGTCAGGGCCACTCCAGGGGGGGCCAGGCTTTATTGTAGGTCATCATGCTTGTCTCCAAGGAGGAGACTTTGGATTTAGGTTTGGTAGTGTTAATAAAGCCTCTTGTGGATACAGGAGCTGCAGGCACCATCATCTGACTCGTGGGACAGCAGGTGACATTGACACCCTGTGGGCTGATGTCTGACCAACTGACTGACTTATCCTCTCCTCCTGAGACAGAGGATAATTGCTTCTGAAAGCAAAATGAGGTTTTTGGTTCCTGGGAAGAGCAAAGAGGGCAAGGTCGTACCTTCATTTCCCTTCTTCAATCCACAAACTAACTCTGTGAAAGCCATGAAGTTTCTCCCAGACCTACCCTACATAAATGAGGTCAAAGTCCTTTGTCACCTACGGTTTGTTTAAGGGGTGATTCATATTGTTAAAGAATACAAACAAGCAGTGGTTGGCATTGAGGATAAACCACAGGGAAATAAAACAAATGAGCACCCAGAAGGGAGTCCAAGCAGGAAGAACTGAACGTTATTTACTGTAGACAAAACCCCAGGCAGTCAACAAACCATTTTTCTCCAGTGAAGACTTCATTTGGAAGCTTCCTGGAGGTTTTAAAATGACAGCAACTAAATACTTTGTATGTGATACACAGATGGTTTTGCAGAGCTTCCTACCCTTCTCCTGCTGCTGTGGCCTCTCTTCTACACCCGGGTGTGCAGAAGAGCCTCAGTATCTTCCCATAGCCCCCCAGCTTCCCGTGCTCCTTCCCTGCAGCCCAACCTTCCTTCGTGCCATAGGTGGGAACAGGAGCAAGTATTCATCATTCACTTTTTATACTTAGATTAATATAATTCAGAAAGGAAGAAAAAAAAATAACCAAACCCCCCCAAAAAACCCAACCAGCACTTGATTGGCATGTTTCAATTGCATCAAAAACCCCTCTTTTTTTTTCAAGAGGGCCCAGCCCTGTGTCCTGAGCACCCCACGTCTATGGGTCAGGGTTTTGCGGGTGGGGACCATGGCCCCAGTGCCACTAGATGGCAATGGAGGCACAGCACGGTGGAGCAGGGTTTGGCCCAGCACCTCCCTGCTCTGGCTGAGAGCAAGCTCTCAGTGTCTATAATGGAGACAAAAGCAGCTCAGTGCACTGGGGATTCCAGATCTGCACCAGCAAACCCAATATTTATTTTATAAGATCTAAATATGGGCCAAGGTAAATTTTCAGCATCTAGAAACAGTTCTTTCCAGGGAAAATAAGTATCATTTGTCATCAGAAAGTGAGGCAGCAGATAAGGATTCAAACAGACCAGCTGTATTATTTTGACCTGATAAATTCTTCATCAAACCTTTCCCTTCCCAAGCAGGGATGGAGGGCTCTGAGCTGTCACTCCAAAGGCAGTTTTTCACTTTATGGTTTTTTTTTCCCTGCTTGATTTTCTTTCCCCAAATGTAATCATTGCTATTAGCCTGAACATTTCACCTTGCTCCGAGGTAAAACCCTCCAACTCCACTTCCCAGAAGAGCCCCAGCCCTTCTCTCCAGCCTCATCTTGGTGGTCAGCCTCTGTTGGGAGGGTAGCCCATGCTGATCCCCCTTTACCACCACGCATTACTGTTGCCATGTTGTCACTAAGGTGGAAATCAAAAGCAAGCATGGTTTTGGGGGTGAAGGGCTAGCTGTGGGGATGCCACACACCCCCCGGTGCTGGGACATGCCCTGGGTCAGAGGCTGGGGCTGTGCGGCTCCTTTCCCATCACTGGTAAAGCTTTGGGTGGTGGAGCTGCTGGGCTTTTTGGAAAAGGGGACTCGCAAAGAGCTAATAACTGACCATGAAGGGGAGTAAAGGCTGTGGCAGGGGAGTCGTGAAGCTGTCTCTGCCTTGCCACCAGCTGGCAGAGGGGTACATGGCAGCACCAGAGCAATCTGGGTGATGCAACGAGGGATTCACAAGTGATTTCCTACCTGCTTTTCCACATAGCAATTTTTTTTTCCTTGTCTAGCCAAGACCAAGTGGTGTTATTCCATCCATGCCATAACAGACTTCTCAGGTGTGAGTTTTCTCTCGCTTAGGACAGAAATCGAACTGTCTGGAGTCAACTAAGTGGTACAAAGTGAGGAACAGAAGTGAAAAAATAATTAAACTGCAGGAGGATGAAATCTTTACATCCCCACAGGAGATTCCTGTTTGTGTTGTTGTACAGAGAAGCTTACCTGTGTTTTCTTGTCATTCCAAAGGATGCTTGTTTTGGAGCACAGCAATAACCCCGGGGTCCTCTCGGCCAGCTGAGCTCAGTGGAAAAATTTTATTGAATCCCATGGGCTCTGGATCAGCCTCATAATTAATAATTTCTCTGGCTTGCTTTAAAAATCAAGCAATAATAAAGAAGAGTGGTAGATTAAAGGAAGAATGTGTCTTTTACTAGCCTGGGCAGATTCAACCCCACAAATGTGGTGGTGGCCAGGAGGTGTGTGGGGTGGCTGTGGGAATGGCACTGGATTTGTAGTGAACAGTTCAAGGGGATCTGAGAGAGCAGAATGTGCCTGCATTTTCTGTGGCCAAAATCATTTCCTCTGGAACAGAATAAATGCCAACATTTTCTTGTGTTCTCTGCAAGTTTTCGTATTGACCTGAACAAAGCAATTTTAGAAGATGAAAATGAGGCCATTCTGCTCCTAATGAGGCACTGTGTTTCTTCTCCAGCCAGGGACCATCCATCCAATTTCCTAGAGACACACAGAATGCTAAATCTCACATTAAATTACCATTTTCAGTTGCATTACATCTTACCTGCTTCATTACCAACTAACACCCTCTCACTAAATAGAGGATCCTGAGCAACCTCCTAAAAGTATATCCAAGGAGGTGAGCCCACCAAAACCTCTCATTACAGACCTATCCTTCTAGTAAGGGGGAAACAGAGCTACTCTAAAATTAATACTGCAGTAATTCAGTGAAACACTAATGCACGAGTAACTATAGAAACTGTAGCTCTAGACATGAATATTTGACATACTAATGTGCCCTGGTTCAAACTAATACCAAAAAAATCTGATCTCTCACTTTTCTAGCAATCTGGTATCAAGACACAAAATCTGTTCCAAGCAGAGCCAGGCTTTGGAAGTCTCTGAAATCAGAGATGGAGCCTTTCACCTCAGTAAAGGGAAGAATTAAACATCCTGAGGTATCCGAGCCCTTGTGGCATTACAGATAAAATCCACCTGGTTGTTGTCACCAAAGCAATATCTATAAAAACCATTTTAATAGGAAAAGTAACTACCCATCATCCTTGCATGCCTTCATTCCTGAGGGTGGACTGGTGGTAGATTTGCCTTGGGAGATGCAGCCACTAATTTTCATTTTGCTCGGGGGAAAATCAAAACCCAAAGCAATAGGATTGAGCTTGATGCACTAAAAAAGGTGGATTATTAACTTTAGGATGGGCAATAAGCAGTAAGTCCACAGCAGCTCGAGGGCAGGTTGTGACACCGTGCTAAAGGCAGCGGCCAAGTGAGTCAGGTTAAATTGTGACCCTTTGCCATAGCTGATGGAGAGGAGGCATTGCATGGAGGTGTGTGTGAACTACGCTGGAATCCTTAGGCTTGGAGCAAAAGGCTGTTGGGCACTGTTAGGTTGGGTTTTTTTTTATATCAGGCACGATCAGTTGGGATTGTCCAGCTAACTCGCTTTGTAAAGACCTCCTGCTCCCCAAGCAGCTTCTCCTGAGACACAGCCCAAGCTGCTAAAAACCCCTCGACCTTGGACTCTCTGATGCGTGGTTCATTTTTCTTCAACAATATGTGAAAACTTGATTTTTTATTATTTTTTTTACCTGATAATCCACAATTCCCAACCAGCAAGCTGGTTTTGGTTTGTTTTTTATTTATTTTTTATTTGGTTTTGTGCAAGCCTTTTAAGACTTCGTTTGAATCTGCTCTAGCAATGTTCCCTTGTTCACACACTGCATCACATTTCTTTCATTTTCTCTCTCCACTGGGGAGCTGGGCACTGAGCAGTGTTACCTACATCTGCATAAATCAGATAACCACAAAGAAAAGTGATGAAAAATCAGGACAGTTTATCAGTGTTTTTCAGAGGTTCCACACTTTGTAGGTCATTATTACTCCGGACTTGTGTTTTTGGCATCTTATCTGCTTCTTGTCTTCCTCTGAATCAAATGATGCTCTTCTCTTAGAGATAAGCCTCATCTCATTTTTGCAGAGCCCTGTCGTTATCATTGAGACCTCAGTAGCTCTGCATGGGATGCTCATGGGAATGCCCAGCTGGGTTTTCCATTCCTTGTGACTCCTGCGAACAATTGAGAAGCAGGAGAGCATCTGGTCCCCCCCGAGATTCAAAAAAAACACAACTGGAAGGAGAATAGAAATCTTCCCACATCTCTCCCACCCATCCCCAGGGTGGGCACAGGGGGCTGGGGGTACAGGCAGGACCCAGCTGCTCCTGGCCCAGAGGTGCCAGGGGAAACATCTCCCTGCAGAGCATCCTGGAGCCAGATGGGTGGTGCTCCTTGGGAGGTACAAGCTGGAGAACTGGAAAGAAATAAAAAACTAAAAGTGGCTGTGCTCGTGTTTTGCTAATCTAATTAGGGAAAAGAAACATCAGTAATGCTCTGCATGTCTAATTGATTAACATTCCCACTAAGTGCAAGGTTGCTCTCATTAGCAGAGCTTCGGAGCTGCGAACTCCTCTGTGCCTGAAGTTGCAAATGTGTTGTGAATCTAGAAGGTGCTTCTCGGCTCTCTTTGTAAGATACTTAGCATTTTTATATGACTGTTAGTGAAGAGGGGAAAGGGACAAGATAGGAGAAAAGCCCTGAGTACTGAATAAGCAGAGAGACTTGGAAAGCAAGGGTTTGTTATTTTTTGTGCCTCATTAGCAATGAAAATGAACAAGATTATTTTTTTTTTTCCAATCCCATAACAATTGCCAAGATTTTCCATTCTGTGTGGGGAAAATGTATTAATCTTTGGGGCTTCGGTGAACTGAAAACCTGGAACTGCACAACTCATTCCCATCAGAAATAAAAAGATTTCTACATTTTCATTTTGTGGGTTTTTGTTTTTTTTTTTTCAGTTTCATAAATATCTAAACAAAAAACCCCATATGTTGTGCCTAGGCCAGGAATTTGCAGTTCATAGAAAGATAAATGCAAGAAGATTGATGTCTCTTGATGAAGTCCAAGCCAGGGGTGCCTGCAGCAGCAGCCTGCCCTCCCCTGTGCTGGCAGAGCAGGGGGTATTCCTGGGACATGTCATCAACATGAATTTCTGCCATACAATGAGATGCCCAGTGGCCTAGGAATGCCTTTTTTAATTTTTTTTTTCACTAACTATGGAAATAAGTGGTTCCCATGCAGATTTCTACATTGCAGGACTCTAATTTTGATGCAAAATAACCACAGCCATTGCACAGTGTCACTGGGTGCTTTTTCTGCTGTGGAATGGAGAGCACGGAGGTTACACCATCCCATCAGCTCCCATCACATCCTATAGACTGTGTCAGCAGCCACAGCCATCCCTGAACATCTCCTTATCCCCAACCACGCTGAGCTTCTAGCTGGGCAGGCTGTTATTAGACAGCAGATTCATGAGACCGATACCATTGCTACCTGACCACGACCCCCCCATCATTTGCACGGATGCTGAAAGCACAGGGGATGAGGGAATGGCAGCAGATTTCCCCAAGGCTCCTCACTCTGCCCTGTTGTCCTGGGACTGTTATCCCACGAAGCCTTTACCACAGCCCAGTAGTCTCTTGGAGGGCCTGGTGGACACTGGCCAGAGCCATTTCCCAGGCTTCAGCAGCTGCTCTTAGTGTAGGATCTTAAATAGATTGACATCATCAACCGATTCCTTTTGCAAGCAGCAAAATGCAATTCTGGTTGCATTTTCCCTTTTCCTCACGCTACCAGTGGGATGAGAGGTTATAGAAATATTAAGAGCTCCAAGAGTTTCTTAGGCAACTTACCTATAAATAAGTTTAATGAGAGATGAGTCTTTAATATGAGATGGGTCAAGCTTGCAGGCAAGCAGCTTGAGAGGCTGTTTTTCCTGACTGCTTTGCCCTCTTACCCAGAAGACTGCAGCCAGATCTACCCGGCCCCATTTTTCCCAGCAGCAGAAACCAGTCTACAAATTACACATGGCTCATCTGAGCCCAGTCAAGGCAACTACAAGCCCAGGGCAAGGCCAGTGATATGAAAAGCTCCCTAACAGTAGCACAGGCATGGCCTTCCCTGGTTGTCTTTGGTCCCATCCTCAGGAATGGTGACAAATCCTGTGTGAATCTGGGTCACACTGGGACAGTGAGAAATGAACACAGATGCTGTGTGCTTCAGCTTTTGCTCATGGCCAGTTGTGAAAAACTGTTTTATTCTTTACATTTAAAAAAATAAAATTGCAAAACTGATTAATGCAACCAATCGAGTTTTATGCTCATTTCCTGTGTAAAAGGATTTTGTTTCTTTTTATTGAGGGGGGAAAAAAAAAAACCCCTTACTTCTGAGAAGCATTTGCAAATAACTGTATTTAGAGAATGATTTTTACATTCATGGGCTTTCAGGGGAAGCAGTGGGGAAAGGTAGCGGGGCTGGGTATGTTGTGATCTGACTCAGATAAAGTGCTCAATGGATCCACTTCCCAGACTGCTGCTATTTTAGTTTGGCATTTGGTTTTGGGTTTCTTCCTTTCATTTTGCACATTTCCTCTTCCACGCCCGCCTGCCTGGCATCACCCGCACTTTTCATTTCAGTGGGAGAGAGAAACCAAACATTCAGCAGGTTAAAGAAAGATCCTGTTGCAAATGTTGCCCTGTGCCAGAAGGCAGCTGCATGTTATTGAAGTTTCTTCTTTTTTTTTTTCTTCTTCTTTTTTTTTTTTTTTTTTTTTTGTTTCCTGGCTCCTCATTCCCAAAGCGATGGAATTCACTGCACTGAAAGCCAGAGCTGGGAAAACTTTTCTCCTACCTAAATAAGGAGCATAGTTAGTGCAATAGGAGATGGGGACAGATGGGTTTCAAGCAGCAGCTTTGGGAAGTGCTTTATTAACCCTCCTCTTCCAAGCAGATGTCCTGGGGGGTCTCTCCCATCCCTGTGCCCTCCTGTCGCCTTCCAGAGCCGTGGGGCTCAGCCTGTGACAGAAAAAACTCAATGCCATATTAAAAGAAATTCCCTTCATGTCTCTGCAACTCAGGAAAAAGCACAAGATCCCAAGCTTGAAGGCTCAGCTCTTTTAAAACACATCTTTTGGGATGTTTTCAGCCTAAAACCAGAGATTCTGTGGTTTGGGGGATTCCTGCCTGCATCAATGTCAGCTTTGGTTTTTAAAGAAACCCCATCTTTGCTTATCCCACCCAGGATCACAGCAAATGCTCTACCTCTTCAGAGCTTAGTTACCAGCTTTTGTGGAATTCTTACACAAATCCCTGAAAGAATTAAGATTAAGCCCAGGTCTGAGCAGCTTATACCCCCCAGGCTGCAGGGCCAGTGCCCCTGAGCACTGGGTATAGAGCATCCCCCATGTAGCCCAAGGTGGGAGACAACCCTCTGCAGGCATCTGCCCCTCTCACACGACAAGGAAGGCCACTAGTTCTCACCTTCACCATCCCCAAATCCCTGAAAGAAATAAGACAGACAGAAGATTTTCATCATCCCCCGAATCTGCTCAACATCAAGAATAATTGCCATGACAACAGGATTTTCTGTTTGCTCTATTAAGCCAACCTTGGGGGGTCAGAGTCCCCAGGAAGACTTTGGTGTCCCAAAGATTTTCTGCCACATCTTCCAGCCCTCCTGGGGATGTCTTGGGTACTATGGGGAGGTCCAAAGCAGTGCACGTTGTACATTCAGGCACCTGAATCTTTCCTCAAATGTCAGCAGCAAATCTTTCTTTTGGAGATTTCATGCTGCAAAAATCTTCCTTGCTTTGCCTGTGCCATTAGGTGTTTGGTTTATATTGTTTATTGCAAGAACTGTGAGCAGAAATACACATACAGAGGAGGAAAGAAACGCTTTAAATGAAAGATTGAGTTCTGAATTCAAGATAAGGGGAAAGTAATGACTGTAGAAATCAACTGAGAGCATGTAAATGCTGAAATGGATTAAGGAGGAAGCGCTCACAGACCCCAGTCACGTTTGCTTCTGTAACACCCTGTTTATAGAGGAAAAATCCAAACACAGTATGTCATTTCAAAAGAGGAACATTTAACCTCCCCCACGCCAAGTGTTTTGATTTAGACTTCTCTTAATGTGCCAGTTGTAATTAAAACTCCTAAACAGCTGTTAGAAGTGGTGAAAATATCTCCTTTCCTACCTGCAGCCAATTGAAGAGTATAATTGAAAGCAGGCAATTAATAAGACACGAGAGAGATCATTCCTTTTAACCTTTTCTCTGTGCACTGCTTTGACAACAGTTATGTTCTGGGCTTTCCTTACCTTTCTCTGCTCTGGACCATTCCCCATCTCACTGCCTGAAGGTTTTTTTCCTTTACACACATAAAGGTATGAAATTCAGCAAGTGCCCTCCCAGGTGTCTCCGGCCACTGCATTTGGTGCAGCCCCATCTTAACAGAGCCAGTGATAACAGGAAGATCCTAAAACTCCATCCTTTTGTCCTCCCGCTGGCTAATTAGGTGTTGAAAGCCTGGACAGTGACATTGAACGGACCCAGAAGGGAAGTTACCTTGGAAAAAAATCAAAGTGAGGTCAAAACTGAATTTTGACTCAATATAACCTGAAGACCACGGAGATTAAGTTAAAACTCCGTATCAGACCCAAACTCTGCCAGACTTTGCCAGGTTCAGTTTTGAATTCAGATCAGATAATGCAAAAGTTCGTGCATTTGTTTTATTTCAGGAGCATTAGGTCTGAATTAAAGCACAAAGAGGAGTAGAGATTAGATTTCATTGCTCAGCACCTGAGGAATCTGGCCAAATTCAATCCCGCCTGCGCATATGGGGCTCTTTGGGGTCAGGGTCTCAGTGCTCAGGTCCATCTCCAACTGCCCCCTAAATTGTATTGTCTACCCAAGTCTCTTGGGAATGGAAGTTTTCCTTGACTGGGAAAAATTAACATGAGAGTGACAAGAGTTAACCAAGTCATTCCTCCAGGCCAATAACATGTATTTGTAAAATAGGCTTCACTTTACTAACTGGGGTTTTCAAGCACTGTTTCTGCTGAAGAAGATGCCAGAAACCAGAAAACATAGGGTGAAAACAGCAGAAGTGCTCTTGTCTCATTCTTACTCATTCATATCCGTAAGTGCCTATTGATTCAATATTCATCAGCTGATTCTTTCTTAATTCATCCCCTTTGGTGAGTAAACCTTCCTCCCACTGTCTTCTCTATGCATGGGCTCTTCAGAGGTGCCCTAAATTCTAAGCTGCAGCTAGCCTGTGCTCCACAAAGAATAAAGAAACAAATACCAACCTATTTTGGGGATCCCACAGCTGCAGGGAACAGAGGAGATTCCCTAAATCTCTTGTGTTTTGTCCTTCTGGATGTGACAGCACCTTACCAGTTCTTGGTGGCACTTATCCCACTGCCATCACACCTGATCCTGCCAAGGTTTTCCCATGTGTTTGCCTACGGTGCTGAGCTGTGGTCCAGCTGCTAATCTGGGCAATATCATCAGGGTAATTAGAAAAGAAAAAAAAAAACAACAAAAAAAATCCAAGAAACACAGAAAGGTAAGAAGTCCTGGGGTGTGCAGGGAAAATGATGAGGCTTGCCTGTGATCTCTCCTTGCTTTCTTGATCGGATCAGTGGCTGCAGTAAATAAACACACGTGCGCATAAATTTGCAGAGTCTAGCTTTTTCCAAAGCCTACTCTCTACAGACAGAATATAAAGAAAAAAAAAATCATCTTTTGATACTATAAGTGGCATAAAGCTACTTGACATTTTTCATTGTGAATATCAAAATTGTTTTCTTGCCACTGCAAACCCCCGAGGATACATTATGCCTGGTTATCTCCGTTCAACACATTTCACAGAGGGACGTGTTCTAAGAGAGGCAAGATTGACAAAAAATAAAAATTCACTCGAATACAGAAGGCAAATCTACTTCTTGTTTGGCAGGCTCTGGCAACTGATACTTAAACAGCTCTTCATGCATTTCGGATACACACGCAGCACTTCAGCTGAGACAATTGCTGCCTTCCAGTCTGGAGGAGAAACGGGCACCTGGCGTTACCTGCCCGATCATGGAGCATCGGAGCTAAAGTGGCACAAAAGCTGCTTAAATGCATTTCAGTCTGGGGAATTCAGAGCTGCCTTTGCGAACCGGCTGCAGAGTTTGTGTCCAAGGGAAGTGATTTAAACATCCCACCCTTCCTGGGCTCAAACACACCCCTGCCCAGGGTGTAAGGGGAGAGAGGTGGCTCAGCCAGGCCAAGCCAAAGGACCTTTTTGCACCACTTCTGGGCAGATTTGCTGTCTTCCTCCACCAGGCATGGGAGCTGGGAGGGATAAAACCTGCTGTAGGATGCAGAATACTTCAAAATGATCTTGCTGAGAGTTTCATGCTGGTGGAGATTTGCCTTAAGCAGAAAAGGAGAATCTGCTAAGAGCTGGATAAGAAAAAATAGGTTGAATACTTCCAGGGCAGCTGGTGGGCTTTCATTTTTGTATTCTCCCTTCACTCGTCACCTCACCTCCTGAGCTGGCCACAATGCTCAGCACTGCAGGAGCTGGTATGGTGTTTGGGGTCCCTCACCCACACCCTCAGGTAGCTCATAGCCAGCTGAATGGCACAGGGGTGGCAGCTACAGCCGCTCACCGACCAGCATCTGAATTCGTGGGAAATGGGCAGCAGCCCTGGCTGAGTCCCCTGGGGCTGGCAGGCAGTAATCCCAACGCTTTGCACTGAGTGAATCACAGGAACCGAGCGTGCTTCATTAGCAGATCTCCTCATAAGTTATTAATTATTATTTAGTCTCAATACCAGACAGCAAAATTTAATCAGCCAGCATTGTGAAATAGCAGTGAGGGAAAACTACCATGGAGCAACAAATTACCAGAGGCATTATGAAATTGTCCCTGTGGCTTTAACTACTCATTTTGCCATATTCCTTAGCAGTCCACCTCTGACTGTTTGCTTTCTGAGAGGCTGTAAGCATCGCTCCACTCCATCCCACCCCTTCCTTGCTACAGGAAAGGTTCCTTGCTCACCTGCTGGGCCTTGGGCCAGGGCTTTGTGGATGAGGGCTCATGGCTGGGGACATGTGGGGAGGAGAAGAGTATCAGATATTTTCATGGTGTATGGACCACCTGGTATTCATTCACAAAGTCCTTGAACACTTAAAAAGAGAATGGCTTCCAAAGTGACCTGCCCAAAACCACCGTCACAGGGATTATAATGCAAGGAGAATATTCCCAGATTTTCCTCCTTTAGATCTCGTCAGTTCAAACTGGCAGCAGAACCTGACTGCCATGACGATGTAGCTTTTCTCTCTTTCCATTATTTTTCTGTTTGTGTTTCAAGTCTGTTAACTTGTTCTCAAGGCTTCATTGACTTCCCAATAACATTGTTGTATTAAGATCATCATTCATAGTTCCTCAGCTTTTTTCTCCGTTTCCTTGCTGCTGCTGCCATGGGTGAATGAGAGAGTCCTTTAAACTGCAGTGGTGATTAATTAGCATCGTTGCTGAGAGATGCTGAATTTCCCTGTTGTAACTTCATGGCTAATTTGTTTGCTAAGTACAACAGAAAGGACCACCGGGCTCCTCTCACTGGTGTTTGGAAGGTGACCTTTTAATTAAAGTTAAAGGCACCAAAAGAGGATTACCCCAGCTGAGATGCAAGCTCCAAAGGGTGAGCACAGCAGATGTACAAGCAGGGGGATAAGCAGAAGATCGCCGCTAAGCTGGTGGCAGAGAGTAGAGAGCACCAAGGGGTCTGCAGAGAGGGAAACACCCAACCTGCCTGGCAAGGAAATGCCTTGCAGCCAGACATTGCTTGCTGCAGTCCTGACTCGAGCAAAATTGGGGGAAATCATGCAATAAACTCAGCTTCCGGATCTCCTCTGGATCTCACGGGGGCTGCAATTGCTTGGGAAAAGCTCGTCCTTGCTGATGTGTTCAGCAGAAGTAAAGCCCTGAGATCTCTGTTGGAACTTCCCATGCTATTAAAGCAAATGGAAGTTATCACTGGTACTGCTGGGACTCATCTGAATGTCCCGCCAAAAGGAAAGGGAAAATGTTCTGGTAATTGCTTTTACTGGCTTGTGGCTGTTCACAGCACTCTCTGAGGCAACACGCGGTGTCTGAGAGCTCTGTGATCCTTTAGCCAAGTCCTCTCATCAGTTAAAATTGGACACATTCCTTTCTCACTTGGCTGATCTCCTGGGCAGACAGCAAAGCCATATACTTTTTAATACCTGTTGATAACCTCGATAGCAGAAATTCCATGCCTCCTAGAAGTCCATTATTTTCATCTGTCTTTTTAAAATGAAGGGACACATTTAATTACTCCCAGGACTCTGAAGGAGCTTCTTGCACACAGCTCAGGGTGGATTCTCAATATTTGTGTTAAACCCCATTGCATCTCTGTGATATAAGAAAAAGGAGGGGAGTAAATCCCACCGAGCCTGAAAGGTTAATGCATTAGCCTACTGCCTCCTCTACCCTCACTAACACCATAATCTGATAGAATTAGGAGAGATGGTCCAAAAACCAGGAGAGTGGAATTTTTTCCTCCAAAGCCTTAGATACCCATGAACTGCTGCAGCACATCTCCATCTTTGCTGAGGATCTCGTGCGAGAACTGATGCTACCAATTCTGAGCAGATGTACAGGGGCAGAGCCATATGTTTTAATGGGTTATGGCTCCCAGAGGGGTTACTGCAATCACTGTCCTATGAACAGCAGCCCTTGTGAGGAAAGATAATACAGAAGCTGAGGCAAAGTATGTGTCTTGACAGGAGGTGGTCTCACTGTTGTAAGAAAAGAGTGTTTACGGTCTCTCTGTGACTGCCTGAAAGAGGTGCCAGGGTTTTCTCCCTGGCTTGGCCCCTCTTCCTTTCTCCCAGCAGCACTTGGAGGGGCTCCATCCCACAGCTTCATCTGCTTGGCTTCCTCCACAAGAGCTCGGCTGTGCTAGCGCTCGTTCACAGCCAGCCTTCTGCTCTGCTTGCTGCTAATGAAGTAACACAGCTTCTTTGGCAGCCACCTGGTGCCTTTGGGGAAAGAGGAGTAAACCTCAAACTGTTCTCTTTTCATTTCTAAGGATAAGAGTTGACAACTTTTCTCATTTGTAGAGTCATGAATATGTAGGAAATACAGAGACCCCCATCAGATGCCTGATCCTAACTTAAACCTGGCCCTCAAAGAACGACATGGCTGCTCGGAAATCTCTTGTCTTGGACTTTAACTATTGTGCAGTCTACGTCCTCTCCCGTGATCTTCCCTGTGCACTAAAGTTCTCACTTGCATTTCCACTTAATGAATAAGATCTTACCTGTTCATGGAAGCTGGGTACTTCCCTGTACCAAATGGGTGAATATTTCATCACATCCTGGCTGAGGTCCATCAGAGAAATAATGAAAAATCACAAAGTGCATCCTGTTTCAAGCAGGAGGTGATGGAAAGCGGGCGTGAGAGGCTCTGATGGTGGCTGGGCTTGTGTTGAGCAAGGAAGTGCTGCAGCTCTGGATACCATGATGGGCCATCTGCGATATGACAGCCCTGGGGGGAAAGAAGTGGTGGAGAACAGAGCTGAATCACCCTATCCATCAGGATGGAGAGGCATTTTATGTGTACCATGAGTCTCATGCATGCTCATGTTTGTATCCCACATGTCTTGTATTATTCATGACTTGAAGCTATAGCTATTTGGCTGAGGAAAAGACTGTGGATGGATCCTCAGGTGCTTCAGACCCAGAAGATAGTGGTGTTGCTCCATTGTCTTCACCTGAATAAGAGAGATCTGAATGTGGATAATGTGTTTTGCATGCTGGAGAGACAATATACATATGCTTATGGAGACTGTCGAAGGACACACAGTGATGGAACTGGGGAATTACATAGTCACTGGGGACACACATTAGAAAATACCGTGTCTCCAGGGCCACAGGGCTCCTAAAGCACTACCCAAAGCCATGACAATACTGATTATGCTTCATGATTTATTGGCTTTGGGGGAAAATATTATGCTTATAAACTTGCAGGACCTCTTACACAAGGACTTTCATTAACATATGGAGTTCCAGTATTGTCATAGCCTGACACCTCCTCCATTTCAGGAGCTTCTTCAGAGTCTGAGATGTTATTTGTAGGTCCAGTTGGAATTTGGAAGCTAATGAATAAAGAAGAAACCAGAAGGAAATTAGTTGTTAACGACATTACATGCACACGCATACCCAGACTGGCCCTTTCTGCAAGCCATGAGGAGAAAGCTGATGTGTACAGATTAATTAGACTAGATTTCTCAGTGCCAAAGAAATAGAAATTTGCTGTGCCATAAATTTGCCACTCTTTCTTTCTTTCTTTCTCTTTTTTTTTTCTCTTGCTTTTTATTTTCATTTGCCATTAACAGAGTTTTAAACACTGATGCCAAAGTAACGTGCTTCCTAAGTAGCATTAGTGCTGAGTCTAAACCAAACATTATCTGATTAAATCTTGACCCAGATAAGTTTGTCTACTTTCTGTGCTTCTAAATACATATTTACCATATGTTGCCTCATATGCTGCTTTTCTTTTTCACTGATACTTTGATCCAAATGTTGTAGTGCTCATATGTTGCTTTTAGTCACGAGGCAAACAAAGTTTCAAGTTTGTAACCACTTTTACAAGTCTGAAAATTAAATAGCATCAACATCCTGGTCAGTCCTGATGCTGTTACATCTTCCCATCTCCAGAAATAGTGGGCAAAGCCTTGGTGGACACGTGTCACTCCCTGTGCTGTGTCTGCCCAAGCACACAGAACCACACAGGCACCCCAGGAACCCTTTTATGGTGCAATGTCACGGAGAGTTAAATTAATTTAATTCTTAAATAAAATGCCGTCCCTGGCTCCAAACAGTCCCTGCTGTCATGCTCCAGATCTAGCTGATCTATCAGTCCTTTGCACAGGATGAGCATACAGGTGGAGCAGGTCCCTGAGCTGGATGACTGCACAAGGGCAGCCAGTGCTGGGGAGCCAGGGTCACTGACATCAGAGCACAAATGCACCTTTGCTTTCTTGGAGTCACCATGCACACCTGCCCCAGGCTGCGGATGGTGCCTGCTCCTGCCCTGGGTATCTCCCACTGAGGTTTTATCTCCTTTCAGCCATGGGAGAAAACTGAGCAGCTCCTGGTGGCTGCAGCCCACAGGTCAGGAGACCCCCATGAGCTGTCAACCCCCTCCAGCTCAGCTGTCCCAACATCACAAACCTTTTAGCAGCTGCTGTGCCTCCAGCCCCAGGTTGCACTTGAATTCTCAAATGAATCAACACAGAAATGTGTCAGATTTGGGTAAGGGCTTTGCTTAAACAGAAACAGCCTGGCTGGTCCTGAGCTTCTCTTCTCCAGCCTCTTGCAAGGAATATGGGGCTTGTCCCCTGGGGAAGGTTCTGTTCTCCCACCTCTGCTTCATCACATCAGATATTCCCATGTAGGTTCTCATCATCATGCAGCAAACTCAGCTTCTGCTTCAGAAGCTGTCTCTTTTCCTCCTGCCCTTCTCTACATGCAGGAGGCAATGTGCAGTAGCAAGGGCAGCTGAGATGGCATTGGAGAGCTGGGAAAGCCCAACCAGATCCTGGAAAACAGCTGGAGAGGTCCTAAAGATGAAGCTGCAGTAGATGCATTTTCACAGATGCCCTACCCCACTGTTCCCAGCCCTCTGGGCTGCCATGCAGATGGGCTAAAGCATCCCAGAGGCTCCATCAGCCACCAAGAGCTGCAGAAACAAGAAGACAACCCAGTGCCATTTTTCTGGGTTCTGGGTCCAGTTCTGGTTGAGCATCAGGTCCAGACCAGAGTAGGACCAAGCACAGGGAAGTGTTTTGCAAGTTTTCATCAATCCAAGCCCTTTACTTTCTCAGCCTTTCTCTCCATTCTCCTCTTCAAATCTGATTATAAAACCTTCATATATAAAATCTTCAAATAAGTGTCAATCATCAGACACAGCAGCAAAGCAAGAGATTTTGTGAGCTTGGGGGTATTTTTATTCATTTACGAATAGCAAGCAGAGGGACACCATCTGTTATGCAGATTTATTTATTTTTTTCCTTCCTATCAATTGTTTCTGTGTCTGCATCACGGGAAGACTCCTAAGTCCCATAAGTCTGCCCTTCTATTGTTCATCAAATTTATAAAAAAGCCCTAATAACATTAGAAGAACCTAATCAGGGGCCCTCATGGCATTATCTGCATCTTCCAAAGGTGTCAGCAGTAAGTTACAGTGATCTGTGGGTCTGGCCGTGATGTGTTTCTTCCCAACTTTGTGGTTTACATATCCGAGATGCACAAAAGGAGAGTTAATTTTGGTGGCTCAGATGGTATTGGGAATATTGAATAAATCAACAGGCACAAACACACAGATAAATGGTGATGTTTGAGGTCATGCTTCCAGGTTAAAGAAAAGCAATTTGGGTTTCCACCTCTGTTTTAATTTACACCAGATTTGTGTGTCTCTGGCTGTATCTCCTCACTGTAAGCATTTTTTTGCTCCTCTATGAAGATTTTCAGGCTGGTTTTTATTCCCAAAGTGAAGCCCCTACAAGCAAATTCCTCACATGGACATGGAGTTGCTCCAGCCATCAGCTCCTTCCTTGGTCAAATGTATCTGTCAAGTAAAATCCTTCCTGAGGTTCCTGGGGAATCTCTTTTTTTTTTTTGTTGTTCAAATTGACAGAGCAAACACGGGAAGATTGTATGGATCCTTTTTCTAGTCTGCTGCTTAAAAATGTCTTGGTTTTTAGGTTGGACACAAGGCTTAGTAGGATGCACATGGATACATAATATTCAAACTTGTTTGCTGACTTGAATCAAGTTTGGCAGTGCCTATAAAACCTTTGAGTATCTAGAAAAAAAGATGTATTTTTTAATCTGCTGAAATATTGACACTGTCAAAGTGACCATAATGCAAAATGGACATAAATGCAGAGTTAATATTTATCCCAGTTTGTTCATGGATTTTATTTTCAGGCTTCTCCATAATTTCATTCTCTTACGTAAATATAAGTTATTGGTGACAAATATTCACATTTAATTCCTTTCTCCCAACCCTCTTTATGCTCATGCTAGTTGCTCTTGCTTGAGCTCTTCCTTTTCCCCCCTGTTTCCTAGTAAATTGTAGTTACAGATGAAGCATATTCCAGTTCAAGCCAATTTCTAGAATTATTCAAGCATTTAATTTCAAAAGAAACATGTAATTATAGCCAAGTACTTCAGAAAGTTTTAATCCCTATAGCATGGAGATGCCTTGGAGTTTCTGGGAACAGCTGCATCTCTCCACACCACAGGCTGAACTGGGGCCCCAAAACAAAACCCATGAGCTAAGACACTTCACCTCCAGGGCCCTGGCCGTGGAGTAGCAGACTCAGTGGGGCTTTTGGCTGCTACAAAGATGGTCCCATTAAACACACCTATGAAAGAGCATCCCAAGGGAGTGGGATTCTGTCTGCATAGCAGCTGCTACCGTGTTTAATTTAAACACAACATTTAACATCCTCTCACCCCACGCTCAGAACTGATTAAAACCAGAGGGATTTATGTCTTCTTTCTGCAGAAGAAAATCTTCAGTGGGAAGGAAATTATGTGCTGCTCTTCCTTTCATGGCCCTAGATTCACACATGCTGTCCAAACCATATTATGTAGAGCATTTACATACATTATGCATACCATCCATAATTACATGCCTTATTGCAGTGCTGGTGCTGAGCCCGATGCTGGTAACGGCAGCTCTGAGCTGTAACAGCAGGTTCCCTGCAGGTTTATTGCAAACTGAGCCTCCAGCTCTCTCTCTGCTTTACCCCAAGCAAGAGTGTTTCTTTGTGTATCATCATCACACAAAATTTACTTCACTTGTCTGTGCCAAGGTAGCAATTGCGCTCCAGAGTGGGGGTTGTTGCTGGAGCCACGGGAAAGGTGTCATCGAATCACTTCATGCCATTTAAGCCATAGAGGAGCAAACATCACTGCTATGATGTCAGCAAAGCCAAGGGCTGTGGGAACTGGACTGTTTCAAGGGCCGTGGTGTTTGAGATGTTTTCTCGAAGCCAAAACCAAGCGTGAGGATTCGCTGCTATTTTCTAGGTTGGCAAAACGCACATAAACACAAGCTGCAATAATTAGCTTGAGACAGAAAGATCCTTCTACGTTGAGTTAGAGCTTTCTCCTCCTGATGAGACACAGTATGGGTGAAACACTGCACATTGCTGTGCATTGGTTAGGGTAGAGAGCAGAGGATAGGACTGCTGTATTCACCAGACACTGGAGAACCAGGCACAGGAGGGAAGTCCTCAGTTTGAAGGAATGCTCTCCTGACCCAGCTGGAGCTGGCTAAAACAAGGGGAGAGTTTCCTGTTCATGGGGAAAACTTCATCTTCAGAACACAGAACCACCATTTCAGATCTCCCTGCATGTCCTAAACTGTGGAACTCCAGGAATTTGGGGGCACATTTCTTTGTTTCCAGCTTTATGATTTCCTTGGTGCCACCA
The DNA here is from genome assembly GCA_027560015.1 of Chloroceryle amazona. Classification (NCBI taxonomy): domain Eukaryota; kingdom Metazoa; phylum Chordata; class Aves; order Coraciiformes; family Cerylidae; genus Chloroceryle; species Chloroceryle amazona. The sequence continues at coordinate 44,641 of JANHFX010016514.1, forward strand.
GGACAGTTCCCCATGGCTTTCTTATGTGGGAGCAGTTGAAGCCCCATTTGTAAGGTTACCCTGGCTGCACCAAAGTCTGGAAGAGACATCTCCATCAGCAGCTGCTGTTTGCCATGGAGCTGAGCAGAGCAGCTCCCTACCAGGTAGGAGAAGAAGAAAAGGATTGTCTCTGTGAAAAAAGTGGTCCCTGGAGGAGTTATAATAGTAGGCTATCACATGGTGAGGCTGATGGGAAGGTAGGCAGAGGCTTGTCAGTGAAGAGTGATTCACTGGATAACTGTTTTACAGGAGAACTCGCAGCACTAATCACAACTTCTCAGTTGCTGATGACTTAGAAGAGTCAAATGAAGAGTGAAAATAGCTTCTTGCCTTCTGAGTCCTCTACGAGCATCACACTTGCAAGGAAGTCAGCAATTAGCAAATTAAGTATCTATAAAGAAATCTTCTTTCAACCTCTCTAGATGACTTTTAGCACTAGAAGACGAAACTCAACCCATCAGGAACTGAACATGACACTATTGCACCTCTCCTGCATTAGAAGTAACGCTCTCCAAACCCCTCTGTGATTACATTCAGAAGACAGAACTGAATTAGGATGCATCCCTCAAGCAAAAGTACCCACTTGGTCTCCTCACCTTCATCTCTCTTCTTCTACCATTGTTCAAGGTTGGACAAAGCCAAGATAAAGCTGTGAGCTGCCATTGCAGAAGCTAGAGCAGAGCTATGTGCTGAACGTCCTGGATCAGTTCTCATCATGGGCAGCAGGAGGGAAGGCACCAGCTGTGACAGGACCCTGCAGTTGAGTTTGGGGCTGGGTGGGTTGGTTGGTTGGTGAGGGTTGGGTTTACCCACCTGCTGTCTCTATCTGCTCTTCAAAATCTGCTTTAAACCAGTTTTGCTTAAATATGTAAAATTGCCTCTTAAATCTTGAAGTAAGCATGAGTTTGATCAAAATGTTTCTTTTTATATTACTTTGAGCTCAGCCTGAGACATGTCATGCAGCTCTCTCAATACCTACAAACACCCTTTTATTCCCGTAAGAGATGAATGGATAAAGTGGTCTCATACTGCAATGGGATGTGTATTTTGTTTCTTGTAACTCTGCCCTTTTCCAAGCATTTTCTCAAATCTCTTTATATGGCAAACTATCAATTTCTTATTCTCTCTGGTCTATTAGGCTCACAATAAAATGCATTTGCATTCTTATCGAGGAAAGCAGACAGCCTAGCAGAGGGCAGGGGCATATTTCTAAGCTCCTTGGAGTGGCTTCTGGAGAAAGGAAGATCTCTATTAAGTTATAGATACAAGCAAGTGGGAACTACACAGCTCCCTAATGCACCCCAGAAGGCCACACAAAGCTGCATTTAGGGTTTGTTGCTTGCTCAGCTCTTTTGCCTGTTGTTTCAGAAACTCACCAAATGCTGTTAGTCTGGCTTTCTCCCATTTGTGCTCCACCACTGAAATATCTCAGGTGTCTCTGTTTCTCTAGCAAGGCACCCAAATGAGACACTTCTTGAGACAAGCTGTTTGAAGCCAGTAGAAGGACTCCTAAAAATCTTTTAAAATAGCATCTGGTATTTATGGTCAACCCCCACGTTTTGTTATATGCCACATATCATTATATGCCCCAAACACTGGAGAAGCATTTCCAAGCTTTTGTCCTTGCACTGAGGTCAAGCTACTCAATTGTCAGCGTAGCTCCAGGAAAGGCAAAGACTCCAAGCATCTCTCTGCACCATCACCTTACACAACGTCCATGTCAAGCTGACTGGTGGCTACAAAATCTGCTGAAGGATTGGCTGAGCAAATTCTGGAGAATCAAATAATTTCAAGAAATCTTTCTGTTAATTGAACTCTGTTCAGCTGTCTCCCACTTCATCTCACAGCTACTTCTGTGGCACTTACCCTCATTATTACTTCTGTGTTTACCACAGAAGTATTTTACAGAAATATGACTTTCTTTGATGAAATGATCATTACTGAGGAAGAAGAATCCATCTAATTTTTCTAACCTATTTCACACTCTTGTCCTCAGTGTGGCTTTGCTGATGTTTAGCAATTTCTTGTATGAATGCACCCTTCTACCCTAATCATTTTCTAGACTTTTCCCTCCAGCATTCAGCCCTGGATTCAAGGCTGGGTGGGCAGCTTTCTCTATTTTGCTCTAAAGTCACGTGCTACACTAACAAGAGATGATTTTTTTTTATTGTTTCAACATCTGTACATGGGCTTTGTGATCAAAAGAGAAAAACTGCAGCCAGGGTTCTTGCATAAATACATGAGCTGGGAATATCCCCTGTGTATACATCTCACTGTAATACCTCCTCAAGATTTCCTCCCTTATAACCCTGCTGCTCCGCTGTGCACCCCTTGAACATCTCTCCTGGTATGTTCAAGAGCTCCATATTTCCACGTGTTTGGAAGAATATAAACGAAGTAATTAATTCCTGCTAATGGAGTGTTAATTCCCATCGATGGGGTACGTTTGGGGATGAGAAACTTTCATGCACTTCCCCTCCTCACCTCCTCAAGTAAATCTGTGTGCTGCATTAAACCTAATCCATCGCCGTGGCTTTTCGGTGGCATTAGAAGCTGCAAGAGCACAGATTGGATAAAACTCCTCAGAAAGACTCTTCAAATGCTGTGGAGTCTGAACTAGAAACATCTTTGCACCAGCAAAGGACTCCTTATTTGAAGACAGAAGGTGGATTGTCTTCTTGAGAAGGTGTTCTAGAAGAATCTGAGAAAAAGCTTGTTCTGTATTTTCTTTGCACCATCTCTTACAGGCTTCCAGAAGAGAAGCCTTCCCTCATCTGACACCTACAGCAAAATTGTCAATTCTAGTGAAGAAACCATAGGATCACCCCTTTGCTTTGGCATTAGGTTTTGAAAAGATGTCTGCAGTTTAGACAGGACAAGAAGCAAAGCAGGGAACTCTCTAGAAGCAAAAAGGAGACTACGCTGCAGGAGCAGACATTGTTTTCTGGAAGATGCAGAAAATCACTTCTTTTTTAACAGTGAAAACTGTTGGAAATATTTGTCTTTGGAGTCAGAACTGTTTGTTTGTGATTCCTGAGAAAGTTTAGTAAGATAGCTATTGTCCAGAGAGTTCCCCTTCTCGGTAAACAGCTTTTCACTAAATCAACCAAAGATTTATTTCACACAAGCTGGCTCTTTTTTTTTTTTTTTCCAAATTTCTTCAGTACCTGCAGTTCCCTGAACAGCTCTGATCAGATTTACAAAAAAATCATCTCAGGCAACTCCAATCAAGCCCCAGTATCATGCTGAAAGGCACTGAATGAGTTCCCTCTCTAATGCAGCCTGAACTGAATTAGCTGTCCTGGACATTTTTTTTGGTAGATATTTTTTTCTCATCTCCTGCCTCCTTTGGCTGTTTTCTTACAATTTCATGTAGAGCAGTCCCAGGGCTGCTCTATGTTACAGTCTGAGGCAGGGACTGTTACCTAAACATGGGAGCCCTTTCTTTTGGGGTGGCTGCAACCACCACTAAACCATAACAGAAGGAAAAGAAAATCCTTTTCCAGGGACTCTCTGCCCACTCTAACAGAGTTAAAACTGTTTTGGTCATCTTTGGGCCAAGATGCTGCAAGTGAGGAACCATCTTCATAAGTCTGGCCAAAAGGAGGAAAAACATCAGCAAAGCTTGAGGTGTGAGACTGGGGGATGTCAGGCTAGGTCACCGTGCACAGGGCTATGAGCCATGCTGGGGTCTGGGGACAACTCAGCAATTGTCTCAGGAAAGAAATGTCCTCAGGCAAGCCCATGGAGAAGCATTCCTGACAGTTCTCTGGCCACAGGAGTGCAAATAAACCCTTCCTCTCAGGTTCACATTCACCCATGGAGCAGCAGGTCCTGCAGCAGCATCACCGAGGGAGCAGCAGGACAGAAATGGGACTTCTCCACATTGAGGTCAAGCTGTGTCCAGGCAGCTGTGTGATGCTCTTAGCTGTGATGGAGCTCAGGAGCCCCTGCAGCATCTCGATCTTCCTCCTGCCACTAAACAGGAGGGACCTTCTCATCACTCTCAGAGGCTGCAGACCAGTGTTAGCATCTTCTCCTTGCACAGGGAGATTGATGCCAGTGTGGGCTCAGGCAAATCCAGTCTGCCAGTGCTGTGACAAATGGGAGGATGTGGGCTCTTAAGAGGAAGAATAGCAGGAACGAGGCAGACAGCAGAGTACAAATAATGTGTATTTACAGCAGGTGACTGTGTGCTTTGGAAGACACAAAGTGCCAAGTTTTCGAGTCTGATGAAGCATTACAGGGTGACTTGGAGCATCCCAGGAAAATTTCCACTAGGACCCTCTCTGGGGCTGCTCCCTGGGGAAAAGAAAAGGCCTTTCTGGCTGTAAGGGACCAAGGCAGAGGGGAGTGCCTGAACTCATGTCGTGTTGTTCTATGACATTTGGCCAAGGAGAAAGCCCTAGCAGCCCGTGGTATTTCCAGCATTTAATAAAGGGACTCCTGCTAGGAAAGAGCACAGAGCACACCCTGTGCTTTGTTTATTTCCTGAAATCCAAGGCATTTAGTAAGGATTTGAGAGCATTTCAAACATATAGGAAGGTCACCAGGAAAAGGTAGTAGAGAGTGTCTGGCTGACAGGGATTTTTACCCTGCTGCTTTTTCATTTGCATCTCAAAATTGCCAGGCACGCTGAAATTTTGAAAAACAATGGGAACTATTGGGGGGAGGGGGGGAAGGGGGAGGAAATGAGGTTAATGTGCCTCCTGGGATTTCCTGAGAAGTCTTGGTGTGATGTATTGGGAGATGGGATGGTGCTGAGCTGGAGATGGAGCTGGACTGTTCCCCAGCAGCGAGGGCTGTGCTCTGAGCCAGCACCACTGAGCGGAGCTCTCGGAAGCGCTGATGTGGCAGAGACGCTGCAGCTCCAGAGAGGTGAGCATGAAAAAGCAGATGAAATCCTTTAGAAATAAGAGTAACTGCCCCTTTGCATGTGCACTGAGGGGGTCAGTGCCATGCTTGGGGCTGCAGCAGAGGCTCCCAGCTGTAGCAAGTGGAAAACTATCCTCTTGGACTCCTCATTTCTTTCTGTTTATATTTGTTCCTGGGATAAACAGAGATTTCCGAAGGGACACCCTGTGTGAGTACAACTGCCTATGTGCTGAACACTTATATTGCCTGTTACAAGATAAAGTGCATTTGTTGCCATGAGGAATCTGATTTGGGCTTGTTGTAGTAACAACTCAGGGGACCCAAAAACTGCTTTTATCTCTGAACTAAAGCAGTTGATATCTCCTGTATGTGTCCAGTTAATGTATCATAGAATCACTGAATCATAGAATAGTTTCAACTGGCAGAGACCTTCCAGATCATCAAGTCCAACCTTATTTCCAGCCCTATCAAAACCACTAAACCATGTCCCTAAGCACAACATCTACCTGGCTACTAAACACCTCTGAAGGTGGTGACTCCACCACCTCTATTCAGGCTGTTCCAATGCCTGACAACCCTTTGAGTAAAGAAATTCTTCCTCATATTCAGCCTGAAGATTACAGGGTCTATCAGCCATTAACTTTAAAGCAGTTTTGCCCCAAAATAAAGGACTGAATTTGACTGTGCAGCACACAGAAGATAGGACTTGTTCTGGACGCCTCATTTTCCATCTCTCCCCTCCCAGGTATTGATTGTTTATCAGGGTAATTCTCTTACTGACATCCTCATGCACATCCCGGTGCATCCTTCTTCTCAGAATGCCTTTTGTTTGTTTCTTTTCAAACCTACCCAGGGACATAAATGCTGGGGGATGTGATTATTGCTCTGCTCTGGGATGGTCTGTCCACTTTGCCAGCCCACACACCAATGTACTCCCACTTACAGAGTCTCGGCAGGTTTCTCTGCCATGAAAATCAGAAGCAATAAATATCCCGTGTATCAACTGTTTTGACTTTAAAAACTCTCCTGCAATCAGTTCAGCCAAAGGCAGTAAATAACATCCCGTTGCTGGGAATCTTTTATTGCTCACCAAAACTAGCAATACTTTATTTTGCAATATGTTGAGTGTAGGAAGGGATGCACTTCCCTGCCTGTAAGCAATGATAAAGTCAATGCTGTCATCAACAAAGCTGATATATGTCCCTTTTTTCTTTCTTCTTCACTTCCTTGTTTTTCAACTTCAGCATCCTTAAAAATGCAGTGTACACCTCAGGATTTTATCTTCCTAGCACACTTTAGACACTCTTGACTTGTAGTGGGAGCCTGTCAATAGTGAGTCCACCAGGGACTAAGGGCTTGAATCAGTGAAGCATTGCCTGACTTGGGAACCTGCTCTAACAGGTATTTGGGGCTGGTACTCAGAGCACTAGGGGAAAAGGGCTGATGCTGTCTCTTAGCTCCTCTTGCAGAACTTTGTCTCTGTTGCTTTACGTGCCCTTCAGAAAATACCACCCAGAGAAATCAGACAGGAATAGGATTAATATGAAAAAATCCTAGTGGTCCCCAATTGCAGCTGGAAAAAGCAAAAGTGAAAACCATTTGGGTCAACATAAGGGAGCTAGGCAACCTGTGAGCCTTACACCTTGGGCACTGTGGGACCCTCAGCTCAAAGTCCAGGTAGTTTTAATAGATGAGGTCTTTGGGTGACATTTCCCTGCAAGATTTTAAGTAAATGCCTTGCTGTAACATTTGAGATCAGGAGGCTCTTGGTTTCCATGATTCTTTTCCTTTTTAAGCCACAGACACACACATAAAAAATGTATTAAAACGAGCCCAGCTTAGCTAAAAGGTCGGTTAGTTCAGAAATAAACAGCAGGGATTTAGGTTGGAGGTTTTGGTGCACAAGAAGAAAATGGTGCACCCCTGGCTCTGCTTTTGCTGGGAGGGGAATATGGATTAAAACCTTGCAGGGAGAAGAAGAGAAGGCAAGAAGAGCTACTTTAATCATTCATTTCATTATCCTGCACCATGTTGCCCAGGCCAGGCACTAGCAATGGGAAGAGTAAAGAGGTGCTGGATAGATGGGCTACACAGCAAAGCAGAAGTGGGGTCAACGTCTTCCTTTGGCAGGGCCAAACCTCTGCCTGTTCCGAGGCCAGGGTTGGCAGGGGTCAGGTGTGGGCCAGCAGTATGTGCCCAGATCTGTAAAACTGGTGTGCAGACAGACAGTAGAACCTGCCTGGACAAAAAGCTTTCTAAAGAGCGAGGGGAGAGTTTGAACCCTTTCCTTCCGGAGAGAGACAAGATGGGGTTTTTAACTTTCTTCTCTACAAGAACTTCTGCCTGTGGAATGGCAAGTCCCAGAAGATGAGCTCTTTATCAAACCCCAGGTTGTGAGAAACAGAGCAGAGCTCTCTGCCTGTGACAGTGAGAATGCCTCATGTGTGGCTGAGACAGACTTGCCAAGGAATTAGCAGAATTTATTCAATTAATTAGCTCGTAGAAATAAGCTGCTGAGACCTTTACTGATGGGAGCACCCAGTTCACTTGCTAGGCAGTCAGCACCCTTCTCATGCATTTGTGTGACAGGAGAGATTTGGCTGGTACAAAATGCACCAGCCTGCCAAAGTGTTGATTGTAAATCAACAGCCACATTGATTCCAGGTACCTGATATTTCAGTGTGCACTTAGAATTATTTTTAACTCTATCTCTTGATATTCCCTGCCAGTACTTGGCATGGAGGAAAAGTGGGGGAGGAAGCACATGGAGCCCTTGGGAAGAGCTGCTGGGATAGAGCAGGAAGGTGCAATACTCTCCGTGTTAGCAGCCGTGCCTGTGCATCGCCTGTGTGCAGAAACATGAGGCAACAGAATCCAAAACAGAGCATTTCTGGAGACAGCTATTGATATAAACGTGCACATCCACACTGTAAAATTAGCCCAGCAGATGGGTATCTTGCTTGTGGGGATAGCAATTGCTTTCCACGAGGCCAAAATGAAGTTACAGGACCAGGAAAGGCCAATAACTCTTCATTATAGGCAAAGATCCCAAAAGAACTCACTTGCAGTCTCTGTGGGAGAAGTGCTTTAGGCCAGGAGAATGGATTTGTGTGTGGACCATGAGGCCGTAAGTTTCCCCAGCTTGGGGGTTGAGGAACAGGGACACGAGGCAACCAGGAGGAGGCTTGCATACCAGCTGCCACTCTCCTTCAGACACCAACAGGTAAGTAACAACTCACCACTTGTTCCTTGTTCCACTTTCCTTCTTCAGGATAAATATTCTTGATCCATCCCAAGAACCTGTCCAAGAATCAGGAACAACAGGTGAAACCAGCTGAGAACACCAACCCCAACAAACCCCTCTCGGAAATTTCAAAGCAGAAGCTTTTAAATGAAAGGAACATTGGTGTTAAGAGATTATTAGTCATTCTTTAAAGTAGTGTGGGATGAGTGCTGGAAAATATTTCTCTCCAAATTTGTATGAATAACATGACTAAATAAATCTGATTTTGGTTAGTCTTCCATGGTGACCCTAGAGGATGGATTTAAGAGGAGGAAAGTTTGGGGGAATATTGACTCTTGGTGGATGGCTGTGGAAAGTTCACTATTTGCATGCAGAGATGATGTGATTGACTGCAGGATTTGACATCTTCTTACATCAAATAGACAAGCAGTCTGCAGGAGCTCAGTGAACACAGAGCCCACTGCCAGTTGGGAGGCAGCTACCCAACATCTGCTAGTGAATAAATGGGACAAATTATAGCTGTTTTTTTTTGATAAATCAGTGATTTCCTGAGTTGGTTTTTCCCAGATCTCCTCTATACATTTGTAAAGAATTTTATCATGAAGAAAACTGAGTGGACAAGCAGATCACTGGACTTTTAGAGGGCAGCTGGCTGGCTCAGTGCCCCAGACCTGAAAAAGTAACCCCACCACAGACTGCTCATCCTCAGGAGGTCCTTTCTTCTGGGGGATCCTATTGTCACTCTCAGTGTCACCTTGGCACCCCTGCAGCCCCTGCAACAGGGCAGCTCAGGAAGGACTCCACATCCCCAGAGCTGAGGATACGGGGATAAAGGAATAGTCACTGATGGGGATCAAAGCAAAGCTGCTCATTTCTGTCGCTGCTGTGCCATGGCTCTGAGGGTGCCCCGGGCAGATTAAGACAGAGGTAGATATTTTAAGGTGTCTTTCCCCTCCTTCAACTGCATTTCTCCTAGAAACAGAAGCGGGTGGGTGTGTATCTGGGGACTAGCAGGACGTAGGGATGTCCAAGGGTGATGGAGCATCCCTGGTGCCTCTCCTCTCCCCGGGAGTGGGAGGGGGAGGGAGAGGAGACTCAGTGCTCAGACCCCCTACCTGCCCCTTTTACCAGCCCTCAGCTTCTCCCCGTGCCTGTGTCTGACTTTGTGAGGGATGGAGAAGGGGGAGGCATCCCAGTGCCATCAAGGAGCTTGCAAGTTAAGGCAGTACCTAAATGGGATCTAAAATTGCAGGTTTGGCCTTACACATCAGACTT
>JANHFX010016522.1:0-37049 GCA_027560015.1 Chloroceryle amazona
CTTTTTTTTTTTTTTTTTTTTTTTTTTGTTTTTTTTTTTGTTTTTTTTTTTTTAGACGATAATCGCGTGGTGTTGGTTTGGTTGTGTTTTTGTGGGGGGGGGGGGTGGGGTGTGGAGGAGGTATCTTTACACTGCTGCATTTCATTCATTTATTTCTTCACCCAAGCCTGTAATGTTTATCAGCATTTTCTACATCTCTGGGCAACAATACTTTCTTTTGACAAAATACTTGTCTTGCATCCAAATGTTTAGATGATCTTTTTATTCTCACTGGCATTGTTTTGAATTCCAGTGCAAATGCATGTACACAGCCATGTTGGTCTTTACCATTAGAATTCATGTTGGTGATTTGCATAGATTTGAAGGGGAAGAGGCTTTCTCAGACTTACAAGGTATAAAGTCCAGGTTGCCTCTCTTCTCACATTCAGAGTGGCATGTAGATAGAATGGAACCAGATGATACTAAAGTACAGATGGCAGATTTTTGTATGTTACTGAATGAATTGAATTTCTTTGGAAGTGTCGCAGCTGCTTTTATACTGGGCTGTTGCTGTGAGCCCCCGGTGACTCCAAATGGAAGTGATTCCTCCACTGAATGTGCCAACCTTATTTTTTGTTCTTGTTCCCTACACCATACTTTTACGGAGTGGCTAAATGGGGAAGAATCCTAAATTATAATCTCCCCCTTCTTTTGATGCAACTTGTCTGCATTTCTGGTGGCACAGTTGGTTACTAATAATGTTGGTTTAAGCAGTGATTTGTTTTGGGCCTCATCAGTCCGCCAATTTTGAGAATCAGGAGGGAATTTTTACTTCATAACTAACCGGTGGATATTTTGCTTGGCAACCTTGCTTTTCCCAACCACCTGCCCTAAAGTCTGTGTGTTACACGTGGTTTTACAATGTCCTAGACCCACCATGTTCTTGCTTAATTCCCTGATTTACATAAGACCATAGCAGGTCAGTGCTTTATCCCAGAACTCAGCTGGATGGGTGAGGCCAGAATATCTGAAGAATGCTTGTTGTACTGAGGTACACTTTGAGGCGTTTTGGATTTCTTTTTTTATAGACTGTTTCTCCAAGAAAGAACAATTAGGACAAGCTAAGTAAGAGGTGAGTTTGAAGTTTACAGGGGTACCTGGAAGCTCTATATTTTCTGGGAGTTAGAATGGCAAAAAGATGATGATGGTCCTGGCAGCAATGTGGGTTTGGGCTGCCAAGGTGAGAGTGGTTGAGTTAAAATGAGTTGTACAGAAAAATGAGACAGACATTTGATAAGATGGGTAAACTGTTGTGACAAATAGCTTTTATTAATGAAATTGCACAACAGCAACTTTTCATTCTTCCTCTGAAAGTGCCTGGCTAGCAGGTTGCTAACATTTTAACTCTCTGGAGTTAGATGCAATTTCTGAACTTAAAAAAGCCCTGCACGTGCTAAAAACCCTCAAACATCTCCCCAAGACTTGAAAGCATTCAAGGAGTCTGAAATTCAGTGCTGGTTTGCAGGAAATACAGAGAGATAACAAAAGCAGGATCATCCCTTTCTGTTCTTAAGGTACCTGTACTCATACATCCATCTTCTTTAAGATGTTTTAATTTGTTTTTATTAGATTGTTTGTGTTCTTAACATCAACAAACAGAAAAGCTGCAAGTGCTGCCAAAGTTACGTGTGCTCATTGCATACTACAGCTTGAAAAAAATTTACAGCTCCTTGAACTGCATAAAGGTATTTAGAAAAAAAAAAAAAAAGTATTTCTTGGAAAAGATTTCAAGCAATAAATTGGGTGAATGCATTTTAGTGCTAGGATGCCTATAGGACAGCATTTATATAAGTTGCCATGTGTTTGCCTTACTCGTTCTATTGCTATAAGACTGTTTTCTTTTGGGAAGAAAGAAAAAAAAAAAAAAAAGTAAAAGCAAATGCTAATGTCTCTATTATCTGATAGAGACCTTCCAAATGATACAAATTTCATCTTTCCTGCTGTTTTGCTGTCTGCTTTTTCTAATGCTCTTTTTGTCATTGAGAGGTTATGACAACATGAGCCATATTGTATTTATAAACATCACGTGTTTCCTTGATATGACTTGCAGTGTCTGCCAAACAGAACACATGGAAGAAACATTTCTCATTAGCTCAGCATTGGTTTTGGTTATACTGATTTCCGGGACAGGAAAAATGCCTTCCTTACTGAGATTTAACTTTCATACAGTAGAAAGAAAGCCTCTGAGTGTCTATGAAATCTCTTGAACAGAGACGCTGCATCTCTTTTAGCCCACATACTTTGTCTGAGGAAAAGAGAAAAAGTGGTTTATTTTAAAGAGAAGATGTTATGACATGTATTGCTGAAACTAATTCTGAATTAAAATACCTGCCAAAGTCGTCTAGAAACAGAGCTCACCAAGAGATGTAAGGTAAGATGATGCTTATAAATAATGAAAGATATCTAATTCTTTTCCTTCTCTCTTTAAAAAAAGACAAAAAAACAAACAGACAAAAAAAAACAACCCACAAACGAACACCTAAAGTATATTTTCAGATTAACTGGGAATTATGAAATGAAAACAGTGAAAACTGCTTCTTCTTCCTTGAGCCATACGAGAAAATAAATGTTTAATTGCTCTCTGAATCACCAAACTCTACTCTCAGATTTTATACCTAGTTTCAAATCTATGTATTAAATATAAACAATTATTTTCCAACTTCCCATTACAATCTTGCTGAGTTTTGAACAAAATATATAAAAGAAGTCTCTGATGTTCTGAATTTTCTTTTACTGATACAGATTTCACTACTTTTGCTTTGAAAGGATTGTCAGTAATTGCCAATTATTTATGGAACTACAGAGCTGCAGACACTGAGCACTAGCTGCATCAAATCAGTCTGTGATGAAAGACTGTAAATATACCTGCTCTCTTTCATTCATATATCCTTTGATATACAATGCCTACTGCTGTATAAAGCCTAAATTAGTGGGAAAGTGGATAGAACTTTAAGGAAAAAAAAATATTAAAAAAAAAAAAATTATTTTAGCTACACATAAAACAATATATAAATCTCAAATGTTATCTGGCAAAAAAATTGATCTGTTCTGTTTAAAGATACAGATCCTGTTACAGATGGATGGATACTGCATTGTGGCTTTTTTAATGTGCTGTCTGTGTGCTTTGAAGGGTTATGTATTATATTTATTTCAAGAACATTGTGTATAAGGAATATAACTGTGTAGATCCTATTACTATACCAACATTTTAAAATATATCTTTTTTAAATTTCAAATAATGAGGGTGGATTTTAAGTTTATATCAAGCTGGCTGTTGAAAGTGTCATGTTCTTGATATTAAATGACTGAGAGAACATGAGTTTGCCACACCCATGGAGTAATCTTCCAGTTAGACTAAGAGTGTCATATGGTAGATATCACATAGCAGTTACCTGGAAACTCCCTGAGAGTTTTGTCTGTGGGAACAGATCAATTTGCAACCACAATACAGTTGTTTTAGTGGAAATTTTAGAGGGAGACTTCTTTATTTGCCCCAAGCTATCCTGCCTTTCATATTGAGATTTGCTTAGAGCTTGCTCTGTAGCTGATGAAGTTACTTAGTGACAACGTATGATCTGTCTTATGTGAAGGTCTCTTCAGCCCTTTGTTAAAATTAGAAGTGTTATCTCTCGCATAAGTCTGAGTCTGAGGTTCTCAAATCTTTCACTGACCTCAGTGGGAGCTTGCCCTGAATAAAACCATAAGGATTGGGTTTGAGTCCATTTTTATAGTCTACTCATTTCTGGTTTTATTCTTACTCCACCTCTATTTGCACAATATTTTCTTGTTCCAATTCTTTAGATGTTATAGCACTTTCCGCCCGCCCCCCCCGAGCAATTTGCCCTAATTTGACAGATGATAACAATACTCAAGGCTGTGACCTCCTTTATTAGGAGAGGAGGTCCTTCTTTGTAAACCAGGTAGCTTATCTGAATTGCTGGAGTCTCGTAAGGCAAAGTCCAGCCAAGCTTTATGACTTTCAGTTGGCTTTCTGAGAGCTGTTACTTGATCAGGGATGACAAATCCCTGGTGCAGGCGGATGGTCTGCTACTACAGTTCCTACAATCCAAGTAAAGATGGAAGTGATGTTATTTCATCTTCAAACCTCCCATTCACGTGTCATTCAGGATCCTAGCTTTCCCAAGTTTTCCACATTTTTGATTTGTGAATTTCTTCATGATTATGACCCAGATTCTCTGCTTTCCACTGGGTCTTCAGTATATGGTTAGATGTCTGCTTCTAGATAAGCCTAATGAATACTAAAGAGAGTTAATTCTATCCCTATCTTCCTTTTCACAAAGAAGAGTTAACCAGTACGTGGTGCACAGAACACAGCTACATATCTGAGGACCTTGATTCTTCTCCATGTTGGATTGTACTTTTTTTTAATAAGGGCTCTGGAAAAGCTATCAGACTTCTGAAAATATGAGCAGTAAAAATATCTTTTCTTGGATACATATTAAGATCTGGGGTTAAAAAAAGCCTCGGCTGGAAAAAGCAAGACAGTTGCAAATATCAGCAGGCAACAGGACTCCATGAGAAATGATGTGATGCTGAAATTATTTTTTGTGTGATTATATGCCCTTCTTACATCATTGCAAATTAGAACTTTGTGTGACTAAGTGAAAAGACCAAAAGGGTGTGTTGGGTAAAGAGCTAGCCCCTCAGTCACCTAATATTTACCATAGATAGCTTGATCTCAGGATAAGCTAGGTTGTTTACTTCAGCCATGCTGACCAATTTATTTTTGGGGGCAGATGGAATTAAAATGAAAAGAAAACTACAGCTTAAACAGTAGGGTAAGAAGTTTGTGATCCAAGAAGACTCTTAATTGAGGTACCAATAGCACTTTTAAAGTAGCAAAAGATATACTTAAAATTGCAAATACTGCTGGGCCTTATAGCTATGAGATGTAGTGCAGCTTGGACACTTAGATGGAAAAATCCAGTTATATATAAGGCTTCCATGACCACTTTTCCTACCGATAGTGCTGACTCTAAAACTCAGCACAGCAGTTTATTTCATCTAACTCATTACATCCTTAATATTTGAAGAAACAGATGGGTACAGGTCTAAACATGCTGCTTAGGTCTTTTAACTCTCAGCTCTTTTTTTATAACATTTCTATATTATTTATGTCCTAACCTATGCCATATATCTGTAATAGAAATTGTATTTTGACTCAATTGTCTGGTAATGCCAAAGGAGACCAAGGGTTATGCTTTCCTTTATGTTCATTTAACCATATCAACTTGTTCAGTTTTATTTGGCTTCAGTGCAGTGAGAAGAGATACAAATATGGAACAAAAATAAGAGCTGAGTCGTTAGTACAGCGAGTCAGAAAGCCATGCATTTATTTTGATTTATGAGTGCTGTTACTAACAGTATTTCTTTTTTTAAAGAGCAGAAATCTGATATACAGCATATTTAAACCAAATAAAAATGCTGATCTGTACCAGAACTGTACATGTTTGAAACTATTCCTTTTTTGGAAGAAAAAAGGGATGACCCCATCAGTTCAGTGGTGCCCCGAGGAAGTGCTGAAATTGAGACTGGTCTGAAGGGTTTGGCTCCCTGTGTTGGTGGTGACTGTCTCTGTTATGTACATGATGTGCTTGATCTCTTCAAGGAAATAAGGGAGAGGAGAGGAAATGCTTGCTGCATCTTCATGAATTACATGACTCCTGTTCTCAGAAAATTCTACCTAAAAAGCAAAAGACACAGTTGGTTTGAAAGTAAAAGAGAAATGATTGGCTTGAATGCAGCATTAGTTATGAGGGGTAGCATAATGTTAACTTTAAAAACAAAAATCAGTAACAGCTTTTACATGTTCAGTCTAAACAATCTAATAGCTTATGGGATGGGTGGGCCATGCTATAGTGATGAGATAAATGTGGATATTGGCAAACCAATGATATAATTATATAAATCCAACCTTTTTAGGGTTGAAATGTGTTATGTTTCAGTGTGTTTATATTTTTGTCATTTGTGATAACACCCTGAAAAATCGTGGCTTAAATGCCAAGAGTTTCTTAGTGTATTCACTACTCTATTCTGTCTGCAGAATACACTAAGGGACCATAGGAAAATCAAGCATGGGAGATTAATTAACTTCCCTCTGCTTAATTGGACAATTTTAACAATTTTTTTCAACTCTCACATTCCGTTTGTTTGTAGGAAATGAAATACACTCATAAATATACAGAAATGAGAGCCTGTTCACTGATCTGGATGTTTGTCTTGCTGATCAGAAATAAGTGCTGTGCAGTAGTGGGGAGATATCTCAAACAATGAAATGTTGCTGGGGGAATAAACCTCCACACAGAGGCACTGTGATTTCAGTCAGGCCAATGCAAAATGTGCCGCATCTCATCCATCATTTTGCTCAGGGTGCCTGAAGTGTGGCTAGACTGTAAGCCCTCCTGGGACTGCACTGGGTCAGGCACTACATAGCCTTGTGCTCCCATCCCTTGCCAGCAGAGTTCACCCAGTGTGCCACCAAACTTGTCTCGCTGACAGCTAATCTATGACAATGTCAACTAGGGAGTGTCAACAGGTTCAATACAGGTGTAACCAGGCTAGTCCAAATATGAAGCCTGCTTCTCTATCTAGATTTAGCCTGATGCATGTTGTAAGCTCAACGTTTTATGGCAAGAAGTGTAAGAGCTCTTTACCCTTATCTGTTAGATTCTGTTTTACACCTGGAAAGAAAACGTGGTCTTAGTCTATGAATGGAAAGGGTCGTTGGACATTATGATGGCCAAAGAGCTCTTGATGTGCAGGTGTGCTTGGGATCATAAGTCTCTGTGGTCAGGAGGTTTGATAACAGGGTGGAATTGATATGGGAAAAAGTTTTCTGAATAGTAAGGGCTGCGTGCACATGTGCATGCACACATGTACTGCGCATCTCACCAATTGTCAGAGCTCAGCAGTGATTTCATCAAAGGAGAATTTCTGCTGTCCCCCTCTAATGACCAGACATGTACAAAGGGCAGCAGCCACCTCAGCTGTTACCTCTCAGCACTCAGTCCCACTGCACGTCAGTTCTCAGAGATGCTGCGCATCTTCAGTGGGAATGGCTGAACGAAGTGCTGGATTTCAAAAACCATTTGTAGCTTCAAAGTGCATCTCAGATATCTTTGCTTTGAATATGAGAGTAGAATTCAAAGGCAAGTGATGGTCATAGTTTCTTTGCCTGTGCCCTTGAGCATTCACAAGTTGCTGAAGCTGGAATTTACCTGAAGCGCTCTGCTCACTTCTTTCCTAAAAACCACCCTCATGTTCTGACCACTTCTGTCAAAAACCCCACAAAACCTCAGAATATTAACCCAAACTAAAGATTTTTTTGTTGGATGTGTTTTCTTCTTTCTCCTCCATCTCTCCTTCCTTTCTTCCTCTCTCCCTCTCCCTGCCATGCCTGCTATGCTAGGCTTCAGTGTTGCAATAACACGAACTAATGGAAAATCTTTTTGAAGAAAATTTTCATTAGTGTATGTTCTTCCACTCTCATTGTTTCATCATTCTTTTATTGAATTTTTTTTTGGATTTCCCTTCATACGTTATAGTCTCTTCAACTCCTCTTTTTCTCATCAGTTCCTCACCTCCTGGCTTAAGTCTCCTATTTTTGTTTCTTTGGTATTATCCCTTTCTTGTTTCCCTATTTAGTTCTCAACACTGTCTCCAATATTGCCCTCTTTCATCTCTGACCTCTTTCACAAACTCCTATTACTGTTCTTCACCCTGTCTTGTTCTCTTTTTATTTTGTCTTATTTTTTTTTCCCTTTCTTCTGTAGTTTTGCACTCAAAATTCCCTATTACCTTCACATATAATTCATCTTTACCTACTTTATCTCGTCCCAGTGTCATAGAATAATGGAATCATTTAGGTTGGAAAAGACCTTTAAGGTCATTGAATCAAAGTCATGAGTTATGTATTAATTAAATGTTTGTAGCATGTGACTCTTGCTATTTTTTATTAATATTTCTGCATTACATATGGACTAAGAAGGAAAAATTTCATGCTACAAACTCAGTCTTCTACATTTAGGCTTCAAAAAGGTTAGGCATAAGTAAACATGGAAATGCTTCTATATTGCTCTGTTGATAAATAAATGATGTTTATTACCAGTTGCAGGATACAGACCCTAAAATCTTCACTCAGTCAAACAGGAGCCCCAGGCCAGGTTGGATCCACCCGAGCGAAGTCCATTGCATGGACTATCAAACTGCAGCTGGAATGAAGATTCATTATCCCTTCTAGTTATAGCATCTCAGCTTGACTTATAAAGAAGGAAAAAAAGGGAAAAGAATGACAAGCAGTGCAGAGAGAGCTAAATGGAAAGACATGTGGGCAGGCTCACTATAGAGAATTAGGAAAAAAGTATAATCCTTTTAAGCTTAGGGTAATAATTGCCACCCACTACAGTCAGTGGTGAGGCTGGGAACACCAAGGGGCAACTTGTCTCACCTGACGGAGGTGAATGAGCTGACTCTGGAGGGTGACTGACTGACTGTCTTGTAATGCTTCATTAGGAGAGACGTCTTCCATACAGAGCAACTAATAGTGCTGTCTTGACTTTCGAGAGGTGCTTAACTCATGTAAGTCTGTGATACCTACTGTGATACTTTCCTATAGCTACGAGAATATCTTTGTTTAAATAAGTACAGAAATGAGGGGGAAGCATGAGGTTTAAATTACAGGGTAGAGAGACAGACTGCAGACCTGACGTAATAGTTGAGTTTTGCAGAACCTTCTTCATGCGAATCCAGTGAGAGTTGGCTATATTTGCTCTAGTAAACTTAAAATAAATTTTCAGAGGCTTATAGAGGTTCCAGCACAGGATTTCCCACTTGTACTTTCTTGCTTTTAATTTATTTAATCCCTAAAGGTCTGAAATTCCTGATAATGTTGATCTGCCATCCCCCAAAGGATGGGCCAAAAATGTACTTAATGCTGGTATGCAAGATGCATATGTGTGTATGTGTGTGTATATACATAATGTTAATACATACTGCAGGCTCCAGCTGTTCTACTGAGAGTGCTTCTTTGCCAGCAGTGAAGCTGCAGAGCTGCCTGTCCCCTTTATAGTGGTTCATTCTAGCTAGCGGTTCTGTGCTCTGCAGTACAGGAGGCCTTTTTGTTTGTTTGCTTGCATTTTTTTTTTCTAAGAACTAGGGAGCTTGGAATAAATATAAGAAAACTTTATGGTGCTTGTGTCTAACCCAAGGCATATCTGATTCACTGCATGCCTTCGGAATCAGTAAACAGAGGGAATAACAAACAATATATATGTGTAGGAGAAGATAGTGTTGTCTGTACAAATCCAGTATGTGTCAGGCAGCCAGAACTGTTCTGTTCTCTCCCTGTTTGTTTAGCTTGGCCTGTCAAATTCAGAGAGCTTCTGTAGGCTTTTCAGCCTTCAGGGAAACACCACACACATCGCTGTAGGTATAAAAAGGGGCCTTGGGTTGGAGAGCTGATGTGGGAAAGTTGAGGCCAATTTGAAAGAGTTCCTCGGGGTCATGGAGAGCAGTGTGGAGTGCAGGGCATAGCCTGACTGGGTGCCAAGTGTGAGTCACCTCGATGCCTTTGTGAAGAACAGCAACTTGGTGGTGTCATTTTTGCCATGGGGAAGCAGCTGAGACTGGTATTGGATATGACCACTTTTTTCTTCCTCTGCTGAATGTTTGAAGGCAGAAGTAGAGGTAGATCTCCCTCCTTTTATTGCAGAAAGGGGATAACTGCACTGAGAGATTTCTGACATGATGCTTGCCTAAGCAGAGGAAAGATGCTGATGGTGGTTTCCAGCTTCCTTCAAGAGTCTCGTGTATCACAGGCTTCAAATTAAGGAGATCCTGCAGACAGCTCCATACGTAGGTCTTTGTCAGTTTCTTGGAACAGAATTAGAAGCTGGGTGGGCTATAGGACTGGTGGGGTGGCATGAGACCTTCCTTGTAAAAAAAAAAAATAAATCACCTCAAAAACCCAAACACAAGCCTCAAAAAAACAGGAGAAAATAATGCTTCATTTGTAATACAGCTGTAAAAGCCATCATTAGCAAAATGTCTTCCCATTTCGATGTTGCTGGACTGAACTAACTTGCTGCATTTACACAAGACCTCATTGACTCCATCACAACCTTTCTCCAGAGTGCTGAGCACAAAACCAGTTGCTGAATTAGTGACAAGCAATCCAGCCTGTAAGCACTCCCTTGCTTTCTGTCAAGGAAATGATTGTTTAGAGCAGTACAAGGCATTAACTGCTTAATTATTTCCATCCATGAAATATTATTAAGGGAATAAGAATCGAAAGAGCTGTTACCAGGAACAAAAAGAACTTTGATCACCAGTCAAGCAGGAAGTTACATCTATGCCACATGTGTATACCCCACAGTAGACTACAAAATATTATCTGGCTTTATAATTGTGTTTTACTGATGTTGTGCATCTAACATTTTTTTCACTTAAAAATTAGGGAAGCAAACAAAATAATTTAACATGATGGGAAAATTGATGGAAAGATCCAACAGACCAACATTGTTAATAATGTGGAAGAAAGTAGGGTGACTGGAGATTTAGCTCGGTGATAATTTACAACTATCACTAACATAGGCACCAACATTGATTTGAAAGTATAAAGCTAACCTAAACTTCCAGGCTTGATCTCAGTGAAGCACAGGGTGTTGCACCTCTTAGAGGCATGCCCTTTGTTTATACCAGGTTTTAACTGAAAATGAGCTCTTGTTCTCTACAGTACATTATAAATAAATATATGGCAAGTAATTAAACACAGGATAATACATGGCAAGTTAGACAAGGCTTGAGGGCTCTGATAAAGTAATTGAAATGGAAGGTGATGCTTGAATGGTTTCTAAGCATTGTTAGAACATAAAAATTTCAGCCTCAGTAATGATATATCTGTGCAATATTTATTACACTATCCCTGATGTATTTTAAAATTAAAAGAAGATTCATTCCTCACATGAAAAATTTTTTGTGCGTATCAGATGTACCTGAAGACTCTTGCACATAGCACCAGATGGATGGAGAACTAGTTATAGTATGTCTGATGTTCTGGGATACACTTTGTCATGCTACAGCCCAGTTACGGAAAATCTGCATCCTACCAGCTTACAATTCATTTCAGAGAAACTGCAGTGAAATATAGTGGGGTTTTATCCTGCATATTAGCATAATAATGTGGTTTCTCACTGCAGGTCTGTTAGCCTGTAAGGAAGAACAGGGATGGAAGACTATACTTTGCAACTGCTGGAAAGCATGTGTGGCATTAAAGTGTGCTAGGATAATTTGCTTGTGTTTTTTACTTTTGATGGTTTTGAGTATGGTTGGTCAGCAGACCTAAGCAGTGTTTTAACTAGGTCAAGTATATACATCCATTCATTAAAAGGGGATGCTTGACTGGTTAGTTAAACCTGCCAAATATAAACCAGATGCTTCAATGGTAAATACTGCTTTACTCCTATCCTGCAAGAAACAAGCCTTGACTGATTAAATCTGAAATTTAAAAAAAATAGGTCTAACATTGTTTCTGTGCCATAATAACACTTCATTATAGCTCTAGTGCAAATATTTAATAAAAATAACCTTTTAAAATATTTTACAGTGAAACTGAAAAATAAACATTTAAGACAAAATGATTATTTTTTTTTTACATTTTTGAAGAGACTGCTTAAGTTAGATAAACATAAATTTTCCAAAGTTCTGGTGAAGACTGATACATTCAAATTTACAATGTATATTACAAATAAGAATTCACAGCAGCTGTCTACAAAGCTGGAGGACTTCTCTGCTGGTGGGCTGGATGTAGTAAGGGGTGGAACACCTGGAGTCTTAGTTTTGGCTACCAGATCTGCTCTGTGCTTTTTCCTGTTATTTAAATGCTTTGTGTCAGATTGCCTTTTTGTGGAGGAAATGAATGATGCCTCCTTCCGTAATGGCTGAGAGGCTGAGAGCTGTACTGTCAAATAGAAATGTTACTCCAATAAGGTCCCATTATAACTGGTTCTTTATGGTGGTGTTATTGCATGGTCATGTGCTTAAATTGTATTTTGATTCTTTTGAATGCCAGTCATGGTGATAGAGGCAATTTTTAACTTACATATAAACAAAAATGAGAAAATAAAAGAAGCCCAAACAAAACACACCAACAGCAAAATAAAACAAATGCCCCCCCCAGAAGGTAACTGCACTCCTGTAAAGTGCTGATTTCATGAGATTTTCCCCTGCAATATTTAAGTGCCATCTCTTTTAGACTGTAAATACTGTAATTTTAAGAAGACATTTTCTGTATTTATGATCTTTAGGTGTGAGAGTACAAAAAGGAATTTCTGTTCTAACTTTTTTTTTTTACATTTACCTTCTCTATTGTTCCCTTTTAAAAATCTCAAACCAACCAACCAAACCAAAAAACCCACCACCATCATGATGGCTAGTGTGGTGTGCTGCAGAGATAGCACTGCGATGGGTTTATGGGGGCCCCAGAGTTCAGGTTAGCCGAGCAGCGCAGGTGCCAGGTTAATAAGTAGACAGTTTCCTCCACGGGAGGGGCTTGTGCTTCCTTCTACCAAATGTCACTACCAGTGTGAGTACGGGAGAAGTTTCTAAAGTTATAACTGCTGTATTTTGTTGTTTGTTTTTTTTTCTAGAATTCTGTGTACTGGGTTTGCTGAATAATTGGGGGTCTTCACCTCTTGGGGAATTAATAGGTTTGGTTTTCATATTGTTGCCTTTGAAATGCACTCTTACCTAAATGGAGGTTACTCACTATTTTATTTATGGCTTTCTCCTTTTTGAGTTTCTCTTGTGCTTCATTCCATAATCTTAGTCTCTTTCTATACATCTTATAGGCACACACTAAAAATGGTTGAATGATTGAATCACATAGTGTTGCACGGTTTCTGACTGGGTGACATGCCAAGGAGGTTATTTAGTGACTAATTTCAAAGGGGAGGAGAAATTGCAGGCCTGTCATGTGGAAAAGTACTTCAGTCTATTGAAGCAGCATTACTCAGATGATCGGGTAAAGCACGATGGCCTGCCCCTGTTGTGAGCAGAGGGAACAAGGAACATTTTTACTGTTTCAAAACCTTTTCCCAGAAGGCATGGATATACAAAATATTATACTGTAGACTGAGGATTTAGATTCAAGTCTGGAAACAAAAAGTGCTTTATTAGAAGAAGTGGAACCAAATGTTCATCTCACTGCTGTAGCCATACAAGTGATTTCCTTAAGTAACAGTAAGTGGCTTTAATTATTTCAGAGCAAAAATATTATCAAAGATTGTTTTATTTGTCCATAGGTACCAATGTTGTCTAAGAGTATAATAAGAGTGCTACTGTTTTTAATTGTAGAAACAAATACAGTAGCATCAGGATAGATGAAGAAATTATGCCTGAAAGAGCAGACTGTGTAGGATTTGGTCTGAAACTCTCCTCTCTGCTTGTTTGCATGATCCATCTTCAGTGTGCACGTTGACTTAAAGGCAAAGTGAAGCAATCAAACGTTATTTTTGATATTACCATTAAATTTGTTTTGTGGTTAGCTTAGAATTTTATGGATGTTTTACATTCAGTAAAAAGTGAACTAGGTATTCTTTGTTTTTCCCATGGGAGCTTTAGGATAGGGTATGCATTAAGTTTATACGTAGTCAGGGATATAAAAAGACATACTGAGACATGTAAAATACCTTGAGGTAAAACATTTGGATTGTTGTAGGGACTGGCTTCATGCAGAAGTGTACATTAAAGATATAGGTATAAAATAAGGGACAATGATGTTAAGCGTTTGTTTGATGCTCTGTGACATGGGAAGGGAAGTGATGCTGTGACTGAACTTCAAGCCAGTGTCTGAGCAGTTACAATATGGTAACTAAAAGTACTGCTCTTGAGGATGAAATAAGGCTTATGCCATAACTTTGTGTACACCTGTAAAAGTGACAGAAATGTATGGATGTTGAGAATTATGGTGATGACACCTGATTAAGGTTCGTTCAGGATGCCTTATTTCTGGAGAGTCATGTTTGTATGCTCTAAATTCCACCTCCTAGGATAGTGAACATCATCTTCTAGTTCTCCTGTGCTGTTCCTGTCAGCTTCTAGCTAGCTGAGCCTGGCAAAAAAAAGTCTATGAACACAGAAACCAAAGGACTGTGTGGATTCACTATCACTTACCACCACAGACTCTTCCTAAGAAAAAACTTCTATTGCAGCTTTGCTGATCAAGGGAAAGAAAAAACAAAGAATTAAGAGCATAAATGGAAGAAGAAAACCCCAGTGATTCTCTTGCAATATCCATATATGACAAATTAAGCGTTCTGTTCTGGTGTAATCAGTCACTGGAACCAGAAAATTACCATTTCATAGATGTTCCAAGTTTTTAGCTCAACATTTCTTTCACTGTAATACAGAGATTTTACAGCTGGGCATATACCAGAACTGCAAAAGGAGCGAAAGAACAGAAACCTAGATGCATGCTAAGAATGGGAAGTTAATTATAATAAAGGCTGAGATTTCTCAAGGGCTTCTGCAACTCCTTGTCTGGAATATTATCCAGGAAAGAGCAATTGAAATATGTGGGACATGTTAACGAACAGCTAGCTGGCTCTCTAAATTCCCCATTCATAGGAAGTTTGAACATTTGAGAACAGGTTTTTTTTTACTAGCATGTGGTTCCCATAATGAAAAACGATTGTGAACCCCAGCAGCTCCTAGAGCCTTTTAATGTGAGGCCAGGTCTCCAGCTCAGCCTAGGTCAGCTGCTTCATGATCTGAAGTCTCTCTTTTGGTCATCAGAGGACCCATTCTTAGCCAAAGTTGCCAAATAAACCTCCAGTCTTGAAGCACTGATGATAAATGATGAAGTCCCTGGCATGTCTTAATACTTGGTCTAGGTGACCCCAAAGCACCTGCTCTGCTGAAGAGACAATGGAAGAACCAGGGTCCCTATGCCAGGGCAGCCTCTGTCTGAGTTGCCCCAGCTTTATGAATAGGGAAAGCCAAAGCTCTAGAACACTTCAGAGATGTCTCATAAGAAACAATGTCAGTGTTTGACTGAAATCTGCTGAGTGTATTTTTTCCAGCTTTTGTCTTTACTGCCATTTTGACCAAATGTATCAGCGCTTTTGGATTAGCATTGTCTGCTGAAAGTATTTTTCATTTTAAAGTTCCTGACTAGAAAAAGCTAAAAATTCTGCTAATATGTTTGCAGTTTTCAAGTATGATGTTGGGCAATGAGAGGAACCTGCAGTTGTAGCCAGCCTGTATTTTTTCCTGTAATAACCAAATAAAATAGGGAAATTTGTAGGAATTAAAAAGGCATACTGTGAGAAGGCAAGAACAAACAAGAGTGACAACCTCTCAGTGATGTCTGATAGCATAAGGATTTGCCTTCATACAGATAGTCATGGTACAGATACTTCAAAAATTTCATTTTTAGACTGTTTACCAATCCAGTAATTGTAAAGAGCACTATTTCTTATTGTAATTTATATAATTTTAGATGTATTAAAACCATGTATGACAAGGGGTTTTCAAAAGTGGATTTGTCCTTTCAGCTGTCCAACCCCGACCTGAATGAAAGATCAGTCTTGATATAAGTAATATCATATAGTGCAACTGCTGATTAAACTGGGAGCTTTAGACAAATAGTACAGTAAGGCTGACTATTTCCATAAAGGAAGAACAAACTAATGGATTGTAATGTTGCTGGATTTGAGGTTCTTTAACTAAGTCTCTCCTGATGGGAAAAGTGAAGGATTGCCTTACTTTTTAGAGGATTTTCTTCTGGTGTGCAATTTCCATGAGATGTCCCTTTACAGAAAGATTAATTTATCAGTACTTAGCATTTCTGTAGCTTTTTCATCAGAAACTCTGCAAGATCTCAGTAAAATTCTTTGCAGGTGTCCTCTGTTTACTGTTGAGTGAGCCAGCTTGAGGAGCATAGGTGCAGTGTCCTCAGGGAAAGGCAAGGTGTCAACAGGAGACTAAGAAAAGTAATAGCTTCACATGCCATGGACGTGATCAGTGGAGTCAGCTGGGAACTCCAGGATGTCTCCAAGAGGGTGGATGTATAAGTTCCATCTAGAGAACATGTTCTATGTAGGTATTTTGACAGCCTGAAATCCTTGGGGCAAAGTCACTTGCTGTGTTCTCTGTTGATGCAGATGAGGCCCGGGAGAGCGATGGGAAAGGCTGCCAGGTCAGAAACTCTGTCCTACTTTTGCCTTTGCTCATGTTTTGCTATGGTGTGAGTCAGGCTGTACCTCTGGTATCCATCTGTGTGGCAAGATGAAGGGTTGGTGTGGTGCCGATGAATCAGTGGTAGGCTTCGTACTTCGTGCTAGCTGGCATTGCCCTGGTGTGCCTGCAGACACGGCTCCACATGCCCTGTCCGGTGTGTACCACAGCTGTGCATCACGTGCTGAGGCAGCTGGAGAGACAGAAGTAAGGATAACTTCATTGTGAGATGCCCATGTTGGGACATGAGTGACCTATGAGACAGGATGGTCCTTACAAATTTAGAATAAAGATCAGCATAGTGTTGTATTGGTCCTGATGGACAACAAGCCAGAATAGATTTTACTGCAGAAATGTCCAGCTATTGAAGCACTAAATAGTATCTTACTCTTTTCTATCTGTAAGACTTTCGATACCAGGAATCTGTCCTTTCAGGGGACCGATGATACTTGAGAGGCCAAGAGCTGCCACAAGCTTTGTATTCTGCTGTATGCAGAGAAGCCGGGTTTGCTTGTCCCTTATGTGACCTAAGAGGAGCAAGACTTTTTATGAGGTCATCCATTTGGGTGGATGAATAACTGGTTTGCTACCTTCCTGCATATAGTCATATTCCACATACAGCAAGTTACTGAGTATGCCAGTTGGTTTTGAAATAAAGAACACAAGTGGTTTTATATTATGTTCACTCTTCAGTGCCTCTATTACCATTTAAAAAAACCCTCCAAAGCTGTGTCTTACAGACTTAAGTCCTGTTAGGCTGACCAAAAACCTCCACAAGAGATGTTTAAAAATGGTGTGATCTTTTTTACTACAGAAAGTGAAAGATTCTTAGTGATGCCCTTTCCCCTCGAATGTTTTACACAGAAATTGATGCAAGCTGTTTCCCAAAATTTAACCTAAGGATTGACAAAACAAGCTTCTATTTCAAGGACATAAAGTCTACAGACAGCAAGAACAAGGAAGAGCTATGCGCTGAAGAAAACCGCACCCTCAGGCAAACGTATTACACGGCTACAGTCGAAAAACACATGATCCTATGCTTGCACTTCCTTTTGCCCTCAAAGCAATTGGCTGTGATAGCACCCAGTATTTAGAGGTCCAGATAAGCCAAATATCCTCTTTCTCTGTCCCTGAGTCATGCAGTTGAAGTCCAAGAACATGTGGCTCAAAACAGCCTTCATAGTCAAGTACGTGTTTTCATTGAGCAACATGGGGGTTTTGTGGTGGAGGACATAGAAAGAAAAACAGCACAAAAAGTGGGGTATATAGAAGAGAGAGCAGTGTGCTTTGGTTATCACACAAAAGATGTATAGATGAGAAGCAAGAAGAGACCATCATTTACATGTTTAAAGTTGCTATTAATACAGAGATTTTGGAGAAGAGGCAAAGGTGGAAAGAGAGCAAATATCAACCAGGTGGCAGAAGACACTGTAACCAAGATGGTAAGGCTGCCCAGCTCCTGGTCACCAGCTCATGTCCCTGCGCAGTCCACATGCACTAGTGTACCTGCCCTGGGCACCCTGGGCTCTGTGGCTCCAACTGCTCCCCCCTTCTGCACACTCCACCCAGGGGCTGAGTCATGGCTTAGAATAGAAAATGAACTTTTCAGGAAAGGGTTCCTTGCGCAGGTGGTTGTGCCCTGCCCAGCCCAATGGGGTCTTGATTCAGACTGTGTACTTCAAGTGCTATTTTAAAGCAAAAGTAAATAGCATCATGTACGTCATTATTCAGACACGGGGTTTTGAGCAATAGCTCAGCCTCGTATTCGAACTCCTCATTTCCTTTTTAAAGTGTGGTAATACATTATAGGAGAGAAAATAGGAATTTCCCTTTGACAGATTTCTTTGACTTATGAGAAATGAACCAGCATATGCAGGAATATGAAGTCCAGGAATTAAACCTGTTGCTTTCAAAGCTTCCCATGGAAGTTTTCGCCTCTCTACAAGGTAACATTGGAATTTTCTTGTCACTGCAAGCCAGTGTATCCCAGTGTCTATGGTTTCTGTGCCAGATCCTATTACATATGTTGCACCTTTAACTGAAGCAAGTAAACAGGGCATAGTATAGCTTGTGCAGTAGAAACCAAGGAGGATTTTCTTTCTCTGGGCTCTTCCCTCAGTGTAAAATGTGTGTAGCTGCCGGTCCCTGAAGGCATGATCCCAAAGCTCCTCGAGTCAGTAGTCTTCTAGTTCTGCTGGCTCAGGTCCAGGGTCTAAATGTGCAGTACAGCTCAGTATGTTGCAGTGTTTCTTCAAGGTGACAGAAAACTATGATGAATGTGCACTGATAATTTTATTAATACTGTTTAATTCTTTTTTTCATTTATTTATTTTTAATTCTAAACTAGAGTAATTCTCTGTGCAAATGAAAAAAATATCCCATGTTACCCTTTGGCTTGATGACTTTTGTCTGTCTTATTAATGACCATCCCAGTGAGCTCCTTTGTTCTGTTACACTCACTTATTATAGCTGCTGCCACAATCAGGTTATCTTCTTTCTTCTTTCTGATACCTGATGCTCCAGACTTTTGATCTCTGGCCCTGGGGAACTTCATTTGTAATTCCCAAGTGCAGAGGAGCCTGCCATGGTGAGAACAGCTATTGCTTATATACTGCTATTGCAATTCCCTTACCAGTGGAAAAACCTGTGGTGGGGCAGGAATAGAATATAATTTCTTGTTTCAGCAGCCATGGATCACTGTAACTGCCATGAATCCAGTCATATTGTCAAAGCAAGGAGTGAGAAGGGAGAAAAACGGTGAAGATTTCAGATCAGTAACTACCACTGCACTATATAGTGTATGCTCTGTAACTTTAGTCAAGCTTAGTGAGTCTCAGTTCTCTACAATCCCTTGGAAGTGATGAAGGGGAAAGCTGAAATTTCTAACACAAAATTCAGAAGCTGTAATTTTTTTGCTATGTATTTAGTGGAACCCAGATGAATTTTTCATCTCCTTTCAAACAGCACTAGAGCAGACACATGATGCTTGCTGGAGGGAGAATTTCTTCTGTGTCTGTCATTGGCAGTGTTCAGCTCTCTAGAGAGGTCACTGATGGGCAGAATGAGATGCTACAGTCTCAGAAGCACATGTATCCATTGCAGGCCTCTGTTAACAAAGCACTAATATGTTGGTATGGAAGTTTTCCCTTTCTTTTCCTTGCTTGCTCATTCCTTACTGCTGGCAGTTACCGATGCTGCTGACAAAACTATGATAAAATGTTTGGTGACTTTCTGCGTCTGTGCTCCACAAACTCTTTGAAGCACTGTTATCTTTGCAATGAAGGAAACCCATGGCACATGTTCTATAGGGTCAAACTGTTTTCATGCAGCTTGACTGTGTTGCAGTCACAAATATTTGTGTTGTTCTCCTATGCTTTGTGTAACCTTTGTTTAATAAAGACCACATCAAGTTATTAGCAAAAGGCCAAATCCTGCACTGAAGCAAGTGGCCAATTAGCTGTAATACATATGGAATCATAGAATTGTCAGGGTTGGAAGGGTTCTTAAAGATCATCTAGTTCCAACCCCCCTGCCAATGGCAGGGACACTGCCCACTAGACGAGGTTGCTCAGAGCCCCATCCAGCCTGGTCTTAAAAATCTCCAAGGATCGGGCTTCCACCACCTCTCTGGGCAACCTGTTCCAGTGTCTCACTGTTCCAGGGTGTCCCCAGACTGAACAACCCCAACTCTCTCAGTCTGTCATATCTTTCTTATCTAAGGACTTTGCGTCTGTTTGTGATGCCAGAGCATCAGCATTTTCTTCCTGGTTCAGAATCAGTGAACTCGAGCCTGTGTGTCGGATCAATAAACTGTTTAAGTCTGTCACTGGCTATATGTACATATAACATCTAGCACTGAAACCCCTGATTTCAGCTTTGGTGGCCATGAATTGATTAGGGTAAGATGTTATTTGCATAAGTAATAGCATTTAAAAACCTCTTGTATTCCACTTACACGCAGCCCATTTTATTACTTTTTATAGTTGTTATTTTCTTTATGCACGGAAGCCCCAAAGTGGTTTCTTTATGCTGATGACAAATTATTTGGTCTTGAGGGTTTGGGTTTTTTCCTTTTTTTTTTTCTGTAGATGTCAAGGTTGTCACATCCCACATAATCTTTTACTCCTTCAGTAATTTTGTATCTTAAATGTTTTTCCTTTCCAGATGCAGAGGGAAATTGCTTATACAGGCCGAGACGGCCCAAGTGCTTCCCGCCCTGGATCTGCCACGCACCCTTCGCACACCATGCCCAGCTCTCCACCCTCCACCCCGGTGCCCCATTCCATGCCTCCCTCTCCGTCCAGGATTCCCTACGGCGGGGGACGGCCCATGGGTGTGCCAGGCAATGCCACCATTCCCAGGGACCGTCTCTCCAGCGTGCCAGCTTCGCGCTCAATATCGCCCAGCCCAAGCGCCATTTTGGAGAGACGGGACGTAAAGCCAGATGACGACATGAGTAACAAAAACCTTACCCTGATTCGGAATGAAGGTCTGTACGGTGACCCCTACTTGTTTCACGAGGGGAGGATGAGTGTGGCTGCACCCCACTCTGGACACCCCCTCGATGTCCCCGATCACATTGTAGCCTACCATCGCAGTGCCATGAGGTCATCAAGCACTTACTGCACCTCCCCTATGCAGCCTGAAATGCTGGAGCAGTCCTTGTACAGACAAAAGTCACGAAAGTACCCGGAGAGCCATTTGCCCACTCTTGGCTCTAAAACGCCTCCTGCCTCACCCCACAGGGTGCCTGACATGAGAATGATTGATATCCATCCTCACCATAGCGCTCACATTCCCCCCCACACCATCCAGCCTGACAGGTCTTCCCCCAGCCGCCAGTCCTTCAAAAAGGAGCCGGGACAGCCTGTGTTTGTGGATGCGAAAGCACGAAGCGCCCTCGGCCTCTCGGGCATGGCTGAGGCAGTGCCCTCTCCAGTCGACAAGCAGGCTTTTGGCTATGGGTCACCTGTGATGCCCAAGGACAAGGAGACGAGGTAAGGCGGAGCTGGGGCTTAATTTATGAGAATGAGAAACGTTCCTAATCTGCACATCTTGTGCCGTTTAACACCCAAGGGACAATGTAATGTGTAGGAGGCTGCTGCACTGGGCTGCAGTGTTTATTATCTGCCTGTCGAGGTAGTTAGTAATTTAGAGGAGAGGTGACAGCACCCGTTATTAATCTGAAAGTATTGTCAACCCATGATGAATCCCTCGTTATTTTCATTTGTGTAAATTTCAGTCATTGGAAAAAATATAATAAAATAAAATGATTAACTAGGATTTTTCTTTCCAGACAACCAGATCATGTTACAAGAACAAATGATGTTCTGTTCCTGCTAATAAGGGAATATATTTCACCCCTGTTAAGTATGACACTATGATATTACAATTTTGGTTCTTTATGGAGTGGAGTTTTTCTCATCTAGCATTAGGAAATGGGAAGAATTTATCATTACTGTCTTATCTCCTGTAAAACATGAATTTGCATAAAAATAGGACAGTTGTTTATAATAATGTTCCTCAAGGGGAAACTGCTGAGAAGAGCAAGTCTGTCCCAGGGAAGATATAGAAACACAAATGCTGTTCCCAATGATTTTTTCAGCATCACAAATAATTGGTGACCTGACTTAACTTTTGTGTGCTGACAATGACGACAATGATCTCTCCTGTCTTTTTAAGGACCAGATTTATGC
This sequence comes from Chloroceryle amazona, assembly GCA_027560015.1. Classification (NCBI taxonomy): domain Eukaryota; kingdom Metazoa; phylum Chordata; class Aves; order Coraciiformes; family Cerylidae; genus Chloroceryle; species Chloroceryle amazona. Next base: position 21,990 of record JANHFX010016522.1, read on the forward strand.
AAAGGTCTGTGAAGGCTTCTCCTGCCGTAGACCCTGCCCTAGGAAAGAAAAATCGTTACACAGCCAGTCAGTTGCTGTGTATTTGTATGAGTTGCACTAATCTCTAGCATATTGTTTGTGCTGTTAACTTTTATAGAGCTCTTTAGGGAAGCAAAGATGAATAGCTGGAAAATGCTGAGCTCACGGAGGCCAAAGGCAACTGCCAACTGCCTTAACCATTGGGGAGATACAGAGCTTCGTATAGCCCCCAGACTTCCCTTCTGCCTGAGCAATCTACTCAACAATTGGTTGTTCTGACCAGGCTTGGCCAGAAAAAAAGAATGTGTTGTGAGGTCCATTGGTGGGAAGAAAATAGAGGACAGAGGAAAATCAGCCATCCACAAAAATTACGGCTTATAGCTTGGTATTTATATTGACACAAGGCTATGAGCTAGGGCATATTACAATCTAGGATCAGTGAAACCTGATTTCTACCCAAGAAAAAGATGCAGGTACCTGAAATTTCATTTCAAGCTTCCATTATTACAACTAGGAAATAATGTGACCCGTATTTGCCAGTTCTAATCCGAGAGCTTTCAGATCAAAAGTTTTACAAGGTTCATGTTATATGGCTGAAGATAAGGGAGGACACCAAGAGCTTCATCAACCATGCAACCTTTTCTCTCCCTTCTGGGCTTCTTATCTGTTCACTCAACTACACAGTCATACACAAGGCTGTGTACTTGTAAATATATAAAGAGCAGCTATACAGACAGTTCTGCAGATCCTTAAGGGAAGCTTTGCACCAGGAGTTTTAGTCCTGATCCCAGACAATATTTTGAGTGATGCATAATTGCACTTCCAAAGAAATACATGACCTTAAAATTCATCATGATGTGTATTAGCCACTTGGCACTAAAAATATCATTCTAAAAGCTGCCCTTATGGGCTGTGGGGCTGTCTAACCTTGGGAAAGTATAAATATAAAAACCCAACAATTGTAAATACCAAAAGTAATTCATGCAGATTGGTGTGTTGTCTAACCACTGCAGTATTAAGAATTGGATTTGAGTTCTACAGACACAAAATACCTTAAGGCTTATTTTAGCTTTGTAATAATTTCATAAACTTTGAAAGCAAACGCTGTTGAGATTGTACCAAACAAAACAAGGAGCATTAAGGGTATCCAGTCTGAGGTTCTCTTTTTCCTGCTTCAGCAGAGGCTGAATTGTTATCGGGATGTCATGAACATCTGAAAGGTGACATATATAACAGCAGAAAGGTATCCCATACCTTTTTATGTAGGACTTAGGGTTTGCACCCATAAGCAGCACATCTGAGCTTGCTTCTGGGAGTAAGAATATTTGTATATTGGAGAGATGGGCCTGATTTCATCCTCTCCCAGGCATGGTAAAATGAGGTGTAGGCTGCTCTGTTATGTACATCATCCATTTGCTGATGACTGTGCAAAAAAAACCCAAACCAGGCCACAGAAAGGAAATGGTGTGTTCAGTCATCCTGCATGCAGATGGTGTTAGGTGTGGGGTAGCAGCAAAAGGGTAGATTGAGTATTTGTTAGCCTTGGGGATGCTGAGGAGGGAGGTCTTTTGCATTTTTGCACAGTGGCAAGAGAGAATCCCCATTGTTACTCATTCAGGAGTGGTCTGAGGACCTTCCACACAAGTAGAGTCTACCAAGAACAAAGAAAACCTCTCCTGTACCATCTCTTTCTGTAAATTACTTTGAAGTAGCACTGTCCTACCCCAGGACAATGCATGGTTTAAGTCAGAGAAAAGATTAAAATGGATTGTGACAATGCCAGAAGTTAAACTGAATCTCGCTTACCCTGGTAAATTCTCCTTCCAGTTTTTCCAGTCCAGGGCTGAAGTGGTATGTATATATATGTAATGTATCAGAATATGTTAGGTACTTATAGCAGATCAGACCTCTCATTGAGGGTATTCTGGTTTTGTTGAGGAAAAGGGTCCATTACCTCTGGAATGTTAACAGCAAGCAGATTTGGGTCTACGAAAGTTGAAAACCAGTATTTCCAATCTCTTCTATTGTAGTTCCTCATTTTAGTTTTTCATTGCAGAAGCCAGTCTATTCAAGCCCATTATTTAAGCCAGAGTTGGGGGGCTTTTTTTGCTCCATGTAATTCTTTCTTGTATGTTTTACCTTAGAGATTTTCAATCACAGATATTTCTGTGGTAAAAAGCATTGAATAAATTCTCACAGTAATTCATTTACCAGAAGAGTTGATATAAAGTTCTTTTACAACAGTGAGAAGAAAAAAGTTCATGGAGATTTAAAAAAAATAAATAATTGTTAGTATTCATATGCACAAAAATATTAGAAGTTGTAACAGGTTGCAGGAGTTCATCTTCAAGGGGTCATCAACCCTTAAATATGAAGTTTTCAGGAAGACTGAATAATATTTTTTGAATGAACATGAGTTGTTTAAACAGTGATTTGCTGGCATGTTTTTGGATGGCCCATTTATGTAGCTCATGATGGACAGTTCTGAAAGTTAGTACAGGCAAAGCAGATGTTTACACATGGATAAATTAGAAAAGAAACAGTTTACCCAAAAGTACATTAAATTAAATGCTATTTAACTTACATTCTTTGCACTTGAAGCATACGTTGCGTTGGAAAATTCTAGGTTATTTGATAGTGCTGAGTGTTTATATAATAAATGCTGCTACTCTCTAAAATACCATCCTTAGAGTAGCAAAACAGCTCGATAGAACATTTTTCCTCCAAAAGAGTTTCAAGAACGTACTGAGGTTCTCTTCTGCCTGAACACAACTTTTGTCCTCTTCTTTTTATGCCACATTGGTGAGAAAAGTTGATGGTAGAACTGAGCAAAATGTGATCGCATTCATGGTTCATGGCTTGATGTTCAAGACTGAAGTGTAATGGTATGTGTAGGTTATTGGATATTGTTCCCATCACAAAACCACTTTATTGTTTGATATGTTAAAGTATGGATGGGCTGTATGAATTAGGAAAAAAATGATCATACTCTGTACAGCCATAGACAGTGGGAGACTCCATCAGCAAAGCACTGAGAATTGTAAAAGAAAGGTGGACTTTGCAGATACACCCTCTCAGATACTTTCCAAAGGGTCAAAATTGCATTTTACTTTGTGAAAGATGTTGAATAACCAGGCTGAAAAAGATGAATGCAAATGACCAATATGGGATGGAGGAACGGTAAACTGTACTTTTACTTCCTTCTGTTGGAGGAACTGGAAGATAAAATGCAGGCTTTTGGATAAGAGTAGTCAAATAGTATCACAGCTGGCAGTGCTTCAGAGCTTTCCTTTTCCCTTTATCTTCAAGATGTAGAAAGTTTGAGTTTAACCTCATTCTTAGAAGAATACTTGCCTGGCTCTTTCCCTTGGGAGGAGAGCAGAGTACAGAAGTACAGAAGCATTCTGCTGGTCTTTGCTTCACACCCTCCTAGGATATCCACTTTGCTGCTTTGGGGGACTTTGGGGTAAAGTCTGACTGTGCCACTTTCACTTGCTTCTAGGGAAGCCATGGGGAAAGACCTATTGCTGTTTCCTTTCTTTTCCCAGTGAGATAAAAAAATTTCTAATGAAATGTTTCTCTTGTAGTGTAATATAGAAAGAAATGTATTTTTCTCTGTCTCTGACCCTCTTTCTGATTACTATACAGACTTCACTCGGGGCTTAACTATAAAATATGAAGTCACTGAAAATCTTTCTCCAGGATAGTGTGCCAATTAGTTCATGATGCCAGACTTGTTATTTGAGTATGTCTGTTACGGATGATGTGCTGCACAGCCTAAGGTTGGACTGGAACATATACACAGCCCAGTTCTAGTTTCTGTCTGTATGATGTATCCTCTTAGTGATGTGAATATTAAAGATCTCCCCAGGGAAGGGAAGGAACATGCAAGTCACATTTAAATAGCATCGTTGTGAGAAGTGGGTACCAATTCAGCAATATGCTGCACCCTGCTTGGGATTACTTGCAGTTAATTGCAGTAGAGGGAATGACATGAAACCCCACTGCAGCTGTAAGGAAGAAATCTGGTGATGAATCTGATGTCTTAGCGTACAGTCCCCAGAGAAGCAAGGGAAGGAAGGAGTTGTTTTGCTTCTGCTGAATTTGGAGAGCAAGATGCTAAGACATGGCTCCAATGCCTTGACATTCCTGGGGTCAGGGCTGTGGAGCAGGCTCCTGGAGGGAACAGGTCTCTGCTCCTGCTTTGCTGGACAAGGTCTGAGACAAGCCAAAGCCAAATCTGACAGAGAGACCAGCTAGAGGGGAGAGTCACTTCTGACCTTGTCCTCTCCTTTCCTGCCCCACCATGCTATCTCCTCTAACTCTCCCAGCATTCACAGGAAAACAATGTGAAACAATGCCTTTCTGTGCTCAGGCTGATAAAATAACCATTTCTTTCTCAACTGTTGTAGAAGGGACCCTCCCTGCTCTTCCTGGGTGGTGGAGAGTTGCAGATTTATCTGGGAAATTAATCTAGGAACAGAGACAGAGTTCAGCCTTCTTGTGCTACCACCACCAGCAAAGAGGCACGGCTGTGTTTTGTTCTGCCTGACCCTGTCTCCTAGTGCTCTGCATCCTGGCCTGCCCTGTGCACAGGGGCCCCAGCCTGCCCCATGCCACCAGAATGCTGGCCTGCCCCCTGCCCTGGGGACCCTGGTGCAGGAAGGGGTGGCAGGGAAGGCTGTTCCCCTCACCTTCCCTCTCCACAGCAGGGAGCACGACGAGGAGTGGAGGACATAATGTTGAGAAACAAAAATATAAACTGTCATGACAGTGCTCCAGCCCTTCACAGGGAAACCAGGGGGGAAGGGGGTGGCTGTGGAGGCTTTTCCTGATCCTCCACGGCTGTGTGGCAGGTGGCAGAACTGGGCCACCATTCCTTCAGCCACAGCAACCCAGGGCATGGCCCCACCACAGGGCTGGCTGCAGTGCATCCCTCCCTGCCTGTACTGGAGCACACTGCCTCCCACCCCCTTCAGTCAGACTGCCAGGTCTCTGAAAATCAGGTTGTTTTATTTAATGCATAAAAGGCACCTCCTTTCAGACACCTGTTTTTGAAAAGTTTGGCGCTGATGGCCATAATGAGTCTGGGTATTACAGCGAAACGACTATGGGAGAAATCCTGCCTTGTCTTTAACGGAGTGACTCCAGAGCACATGTAGATTCTTCACATTCTTAATGCTTTTACCGTATGAAAAATAATGTGTTCTGTGCAATTGATTCCAGTATTTAATTCAGTTTTCATCATCTCCTATCTGTGGAACATCCCTCTCCCTCTTAACAACATATTTTCCTAGATTTCATGGCAAAGGACAAGATCAGCTCTGTGTTGCCATAACCTCTTTTGAAGCAGAGAATTGTTTCCAGATTATCCACTGTGGGATGGAAAAACCATCATATTTATGAATTGGTAAAACAGATAGATTTACAATTGAACTTAGTTCCAGAAAGGTTTTTTGATGATTGTCCGGGGGGGGAGAAAAAGAAAAGGAAAAAAAAAAGGTTTTCATTATTAAGTGTCAAAAATGCTACATTAAAGTTTGTTAGAATATATATTTATCCCAGGTTTGCTTTGTTCCAAGGTTACTGTAGCCTGAACTAGTTTCTTATTTTAACACTTACAACAGTGGAAATTCTGTAACATATTTCTTGGTTTGAAATGAATTAGGTCAGATTCACTAGTCTCCTCATCACCCTTCAAAATACTTTTCAGCATGAAGACAGACAAAAGTAAGACTCGCACGCTGTATTTTATCACAGTAAGAGCACGTCTGCCAGCCGGGGACTGACTGAGCACTCTCTTCTTCCCTCCTTGTGTCCATTAGCATCTCATTACTCATTTTGCTGCCCTGTTTTCTCAACATCTGGGTGTCTCAGAGTCTCTCCTAGTTATGGTATCTGTATGCTATCCCAGCAGGTCTCTATTTCATTCCATGAATGTGAATGAAATAATTAACCTGGATAATCTGGCTGTCTGCAAACTGGGCTGGTTACTTGCTTTGTATCATGTCAGCTTGCTTTTCCTTGGTATTGGTACCTGCATTCGAGTTTCAATGGCTCTTATCGACTGTCGTTATTGCTTTGGCCACAAAGGAGCAATTGGAACTGGGGCAGTGGGAGCTTGGCTACTCTCATGTGCCCAGGGTGCTGCAGTGGCAATGGATGGCCCGTGTCGCAGACTGAGTCTGGGGCTGTTTGTGTCTGTCCCATCTCCTTTCATCAGCCATCACTTCTGGTCTTAGTCGCTTGATTTTTGAGAAGTTTTCTGCCCAGTCATCTTCCAAAATCACAGCCTGCTGTTAGCATTTGCTTTTGTACGTGCCCCCAGTCACTTAAGTGCTGGCATTTAGGGATGCATTTTCAGAAGGTTCTGTCTGAGGTCCCATGTTGATGTGTGTCTATATTGTAGTGTGTCATTGACATACTGGCATGTGAAAGTAGGCACCTGTGTGAGCAAACACTGTTTTGAAACCCACCGAGGAAGTTACCTGGTAACTGATTAATATATGCATTTATGTAAACAGATAAGCACACAAATGTTAGCTTTTCTATCCAAAAAAGTCACTGTTGTTGTTTAGTGGCATTTGGTAGCTATGGAAAACACTGACCATAACTATTACAGTTCTTCTTAATTGCTTTTCTTCAGCTTTTTAGGAATTTCTCAGGATATGTGCATGGAAGCAAGTCTATTTTATGATAATGTTGCTGTACAGTGTGCATTTGGTGTCCTGTGCCTGTCTGTCACATTGCTGTCCTTTCCAGAGCAGACAGTTGTGATGTCAGGTGCAAAGGATTTGGGCTGGGAAGCAGTCAGCTTGGGAAGATTAAATGCTTCGCAGACAAAAAATCCTGTGTTGGGGGAAAGTAAAAATAGTAACAAGAAATGTAAAGTCTTTAATCCTGAAACCTTATATACAGACAAAACTATTGGCAAAGTGTAGGTAAAAGGCAAAATATATATAACGCTAAAAAAGCCCAGATTTTCACTAGTTACAAGAGGCATGAACTGATTGTTTTAGGTGCCTGTCTTGTGAGATTATTAGAAGTTTATTATCTGGGTGGGTGGTTGCTTTGTTCTTTTTTAACCAAGCAGATGTCTTTTTTATTGTCTGTCACCATGCAAAAGCTGTCCAAAGCAAGATGCGGTAAGCTGCTGCAGCAAGGTATATGCAAACTGGTACCCATGGTCCTTTGCACAAACTCTGTAGTGTCTTTCCAATCCTGTGGTAATCATTCACCTAGAAAAACAAGTCTGAAAGCAAATATATCTGGCTTTAACAAACGGTTCTCTTGTCTTACAGAGAGAGGATACAAGCCATGGAGAAACAGATTGCCAGTTTAACTGGTCTTGTTCAGTCTGCGCTTTTTAAAGGGCCAAATACAAGTAATAGCAAAGATGCTTCTAGGTAAAAAAAGAATTCATTAAATCTGTTTCTCTGTAATGATTTTAGTAATCAATCAACAAAAATAATATTTGAATGTAATAGTAAAAAAATCCTGAATGCTCAATCATTTTTAAATATCTTTATCGTCCCCATGAGAATGGTAGGCAGAGAGCAAGAACATGCCAAATGATAGATGGAGATTAACTGCATTACTCTTCTTTGTGTTAAAAAGAATTAATGTAGCTACATCTCTGTGCTTTCTACTGCTTATACTCCATTCCTTGCTTAACTTGTATTAAAAGCTGATTAAAAAAAAACAAACTGAAAAGCTGCTGGTGATTCAAATTAAAAATATTTATGCCAGACAAGGCCGTTTAATTTGCTGATTATAAAATTCAGTAGAGATTTATTGTTACTAAGTTAAAATTATGATTTTTCTTTTTATTATTTAGTGAGAAGATGATGTTGAAAATTGTGTCCAGCAAGAGCAGCGTTGACACTGCAGGTAAGATAATTCACTTTCAATTTACAAATTATTCGGGTATATGAATAACTCTAAAATTACCACCATCCCAGCTTATGCAAATATAAATTTACTTAAATTCCCATACTGTCAGGACTGAAGTTTAAGTTCAGGATATGTAAGTCGATCACATCTTTGTCAAGACAGGAATTTCTGACAGGTTGAGGTAGTCTTGGGAATGAATTTCCCACCTGCGCTAAATGGTTTAAATGAGATACAGAGTCTCTGCGTATGGTGAATTTTCCAGTGACTCATACCATCTCTAGTATATATCTGTCATTAAGCCCAGATGTATCCAAGTTGCTGTAGAAGGCTAAATATCTAATTCCTATTCTGGTCACTTGAACTTTTCTCTAAGATTCTTCTGTCAGTAGGATGCTATAGGAGTAATGACACTGAGGAATTCAGCAGTCAGCAAGAAGCACTTTCCCTAATTAAGCTGTGTTGATCTTACAAATTATTAGCATGTGCCTAAACTGTTCTGAGAAAGAATCAATTATGAAGTCAATAAAAGTTGGTCTTGTTTTAGCTTCCCACTTGCAGAGCTGTTAAGTGTTTAATAGATGAAGTTATGGAGATCTTCTTTCATAACAGCCTTGTGATGGGAGCTCTTTGTGTATGGGCTGCTGCTGGAGATGTCCGCAGGGTGTACATGTGTCTGTATGCCTCCTCTTCACCCTTTGTCATGCACTGAATGCAAATAAAGGCCGTTCCCTACTTCCTGGTAATGCTGTTCCCACAGGGAGGTCTGTGCTCTGGCAGGTAATAAACCACACATTTATTAGCAAATCTGTTACGCTCTTAACTAGCCTTTCTGTTGGAGCTGTTAGTTCACGTTCAGGATTCCTGTTTATCTGGAACTGCAGTGTGTCCCTCTGGCAGAAATCAAACCAGACCTGGAACCTATCAGCATATACAAGAGAGAAGAAGCTAGAGTCCTGGTACTGGAGCTTTGCTCCCAAGCCACTCTTTAGTCCTGTTCTAACTCCTCCCTTCCTGCTGGCCCCTGGGTGGGGAGGGCAATACTTAAGGCTGTGAAGAAATAAGTTGTAATTTATCAGTTTCAGACAACTTACTGAAAATTCCATCATTTTTCAAAACAGCTGCAAAATGCTCTTACACTTTTCCCTAGTTCAGTGTCATTATACACTGAGAATTTATGGTCTTTCCCACTTGCACAGGCCTTGTCTCATACAAAACACCTATGAAACCATCAAAACCTGCACTAACATCGCCTTGTGTTCCTCTTTGTACTGTACAGCTGTTCAGCCTTTCTGCTTTCCCTGTGCTTGGCTAATTCAGATAAGTACTTTGTGGGAGTCACTGTGTTGGAGATCCTGATCTTCATGAGCCATGCTCTAAGTAGGACTTTCGACCAGATGACATCCAGAGGTCCTTTTCAACTTAAATTATTCAGTGATTTGTGAGTGTGTGTGAACATGCTCTTAATGAAATGAGAAATGGGCTAATATTCATTGGGAAAATGACCTTATACAAAGCAAAGTTGGGGATTCCTCCATGTGGAAGTCACACCTAGCCCACCACAATAGCATGGGTCATCTGACCATCAAATGTTCCCAGACACTGTTGTTCCCAAAGACTCCTCACTCACTGCCTCATTGTATTGACTGAACGCATGTCCCTGAAATGGCAAAATGACATCTAACAGCTGCATGTTCAAGCATGAGGGCGTGGATGGTGGGACATGTAATTTACTGTCAAAAGAACTGTCATCCGTCATGTACTAACAGAGACATTGACTTTGTCACACACCCATGCCCGTGTCCAGCATGTGAGTAAGGATCACGGTTCACTTGGGAAATGGGGATAGTGAGGTGGAACCAGCCATGCAGCTCACTGCCTGCAAGGATCCCTATCGGTTCTAGAAAGGGTAGTTACCCCAATGTCTGCAGCCCTAAATCCTGTCCTTCCAGCGTGACTTAGCCACAAAATTAAAATGTAGCAGGTATAGGAAACAAGGTATGATGCTGACCCCAATATACTCCAGTATTGTAACCCACATCAGACTGCTGTATAATAGAATGGTCCTGGATAATAGAATGTTTTACTTTTGCACCTGATTTTGAAATTGTGTATGACAAGGTCTAGCAAGTCAATTCAGTCCCCACTTACTTCAAAATTAGGCAATCTGCCAGAATATGCTGCAGAATGGTTTTTCTTTTTGTAAATATGCTTGGGTTTAAATGTGCCAGCAGCATCTAGAAACACTTCTGCTGACTGGCTGTTTTGGTCTTCAATTCACCCCAATCCTTATTAAGTATAGCCACTTAGACAGCCGACTCTCTTAGTATACAATTCCACTTGACAACTGTGCACAGAGATATCAGTTTTAGCAATTTCAAAGTCTATTTGAAAGAAAAAGTGGTATAAAATGTTGATTGAGCAGTCCTTTCTAGAGCACTGCTAAGCAGAAACAGGAATCGCTTCCTCTGCTGAACAATGGAACATCTGTGCAGGATAAAATTGACTCATCAATATTGAACCAACATTGTATTTTATAATATGTATTCCAATGATAGGAGACTTTCTTTCAAAAATAGAAAACTAGCTCACCTGGGAAGGGAAAGAACCCAAAATTTCTAAATCCTAGATAACTCTATATATAGCTAGATTGTAAATACTCTGGTATTTCATATAAACCCAGTTGTTGCATGTTTTTGCTTTGCCAGTCTGTAGCAGATTCTTAAGCCTCAGATATTAAAGAGCATAAATAAAAATGCGTTTTCACTAGGGGAAATGAGCCTGAACAATCATGCTTCTCTGCATTTCTTATGTTTTATTGCTTTAGGCTGAGTTCTTTGATGGGGGATGGGTTTAAAGAGCAGTAACCTTCCACAAACTGACTATGTCTCTTCTACCAATGTTAGAAGAAATCCCATGACTGAATCCTTATAACCTTGTTCAGTTCATCATTAGTGAATGTCATCAAGGGACTCTTCACTTACAAGCAGCATGTGATTCTAAACTCAACTATGCTAGGAAGAGCCTCCTTGAGATTAGCAACAACTATACTGAGAAATGCTTGCCTACTCTCTTTTCCATCACATTTTTATTCATCAAGTGGTGAGATTGATAGGTTAAATCCTCAATTCATTGGTTAAATTGAGATCAGTAGTATCATGGTTTATCAAAATAAAAGCAAAATAAAGCAGTAGTTATTTGCTAGTTTCTGTCTTGCTGGAAGAGGAAGAAGGATGCTTCAATATTTCCTGAAAAGGAATCAAGGAGTACATGTGTCTTCACTAACACCACCAGTACAAGCCAAGAGAGGGAAGTGGCACCAGGGAGAAGTTTTACACATGTACAGATTTGATTAGGCACTCTGTGAACTGTCTTGTTATCTCTGCTTATCTGTGTGCCTTTGCCACATGCATGACTCCTGCATTAAAAATGTTGTCCACATCTGCTTGCTTACCTCAGGTTCAAAGACAGATCATGCCAGTCTTTGAACTCTGTCTACGTTTGCAGATAAAACATGATCCTGAATTCATTCAGGATCAGTGAGATTAAATTGTCCACTAGTATTTATAGAATATTTTATTCTTTTGAGAGTGCTTTAGTGCCTGGCTGTAAGAGCTTATTAATGATGGAGTTGCAACCTTAACATTGCATTTGCCTATTTGTTTAGTGGGTTCTAAGTGGATGGAAGAAGAACTAAGTAACTGTCTTGTGTCTCCTGAAATGATGCTTGAAAACGTGTGGCTTCTTAACAAGGAGATAAGTAATTTGTGAAGAAACATTGCTGGGTGCCTTCTGATGGCCTTTTTTTTCTGGATTGCTTCAGCATAAAATCTTAGTATTTTAGAAAGAAAAATAAAAGCTGAAAAACCGAAGAGTGTTGTCTTTGAAACCATAGCAAAGGTCAAGCATCAGGGAGGGGAAGTTGTTTCCTTAACTTAGCCTTTGTGGAAAAAAAAAAAAAAAAGTAACATTTGCTTTTTGTCCAAATATTAGGGAATTATGAAGTTTTTTTTTGCATTCAGGCTCCCTTCCGTCACTCCAGTGAGGGTTTGATTAAAAACCTGAGAGCCAGTGCTGTTTCGTTCTCTTCAATCCATCTGGCCATGCATCTAATCACAAAGCTACACCCTGGAAATATTTCTAGAAGTGAGTTATACTCCCTACATGAAACAGCTGCCCATTTATTCCTTTTTGATGAAAATATGTATCTCTGAGCCATCAGCTACTGATCCTTTTTACTCACTTGGTCACTGTGTTTGTGTTTCACACACTCGGGAGTCCCACTTTGAGCTCCCCAGGCTCTGAGTATATTCTGCAGCAGGGAAACTGTGGCAGCTGAGACTACCTGATGGTGAGAAGAGGTGAGGGAGCAGAGGAGAGCTGCTTTGTAGGGAGTCAGAGACACTTATTGTTTACAGAAGCAGATCACAGTCCATCTAGACTAAAAGGAAAGTAGCACCCCTTCCTGAGAAAATATGTGAAATGACTGGGGTCCAGCATGGGGAGAGAGACTGATGGCAGGGACTGATTCATGCCTTGGCTGCATCACACAGGGTTGGGGGCTGAGGTTTTGGAGATTTTGCTCGAGGCAAAGAATAGCAGAAAGGTAGATGTGTTTTCAAAAATAGTCCAGATTTGTGGCTAGGGATCAAAACTCTTGGAGGCTTATCCACATTTTTCAGACTCTCTGGTGGTTTCTGTCTGTAGGGTTTATGAATTAAATATCCTTTTCTTAAAAAAAAAATGGAAAAAATAGTGCATGTGGGAGGGAGATATATGCTTGACTGTAGGAAAAACTGCAGTGTACATGTAGACAGAGAAGTATTAGCATATATTAGACTGAAGCATGGAGTGGGTACAGAATGGCAGTGAACAAGGACTGTTTATTTCTTGAGTGTTGCTTTCTGCTAAGCAGCTCTTTGAAAGTCAAGAGAGCATTGAATCATACTGGAGTATAGCAAAAATGTGCAGCAGCTTGCTCAGCAGTGAAATGAAAAGTGCTGTTGTTGAAGCACCGAGCAGATCTATCTGGAACACACTTAGGTAACGTATTGCATTACAACGGCCAGCACTGGGCTAGAACTGCTTTTTGTTTGAGCATGTCTCCTGAAGCCTATGGCATGGCACACCTTATACAGCACCGGTGCAGCCAGAGGGGCCTGTGCTTTTACTGACAGGGATTGCAAATGTAGGTAAAACAAGAAATGTGATTCTTCAGAAACCCTTTAGCCTACTTTTAAATAAAAACAGTCTGGAGTGATTTCCAGACTTTAAAAATGCTTCCCCTGGTTGAATTTTGCAAAGGCTACATCTGAGGTATCCACACTTGCTGGCAAAGGAATAATGATGTGTTGTTATGCTGAGCTGTTCTCAGTCGGGCACATTTCGAGACCTTACTGGTTGAAAAGACTACTAGGGATGAGGTGGCAGGGATAAAACTTACCACTCTTGGGCTCATATTCATTACAGCCAGAAAAATGTGTCATGCCCTTTGGTAAACTGAACATTTGTCTTCAAAAGGAAAAGAAAATTCGCAACCCTAGTTTTTGTTTGATTTCTCTGAACATGATAGAATGTGCACTTGTAGGAACAAATTATGACCAAAATTGCCGTGCAGATCCATCAACGAGTTATTTTCTCTTTCCTCAGATTTTTTGTTTTGTTCATAGAGAAGGAAGGAAATGGAGTGGGGAATGACATAATCATAGAATAGAATTATTTAGGTTGGAAAAGACCTTTAAGATCATTGAATCCACCCATTAACCTAACACTGCCAACTCCACCACTAAACCATGGCCCTGAGCACCACATCTACACATCTTTTAAATGCTTCCAGGGATGATGACTCAACTGCTTCCCTGGGCAGCCTGTTCCAGGGCTTGACAACCCTTTTGGTGAAGAAATTTTTCCTAATATCCAACCTAAACATCCCCTCTGGTGCAACTTGAGGCCATTTCCTTTTTGTCCTGTCACTTGTTACATGGTGAGGAGGGGAAGGGACACATAAGAAAGAATATTTGAAGAATATGGGTGTGTAAGCACAAAATGCTAGAAGAAGCTGTGATATGACTATTAGTTGGAGACATGGAATTTGCTTTTACCCTGTAAATAAAGCTTCTTCCCAGGTATTTGAGAATGAAAATAACAAGCTTGACATTGATGCTGTGTAGAAGAATAGCATTACTTAATTAAGAGAGTCTTGTGAGGATGCTGATCCCAGTGAGGCTCAGCTGTTACACTGCATTGCTTTGTAAACACAGTCGTGAACTAATGACAGACTAAAGGGGAGTAGGTGGATGCAACATGGCTGGAGAGCAGTTCTCTGCCACACCATCATTTAATTTCTCTTTTCCTGGTTTTGTACAGTAGCTGTTGGAGACACCTGATAGAAGTAATGCAATTGTACTTCAAGCAGCAAAGCAAGATTTCTATGGAAGCCTTTTCACCACACTTGGCAGTTTGATTGACTCTCCAGGGATAATTAAGCAACAAATATGCAGTTCAGGAATCTTGTGAATTTGCATCAGTGTGGTCTCAGATGGCTCCTGGGAGGACAATTCTGAATCTACTTTCACACCAATTTGATTTGCTACTGTTTTGTGTAATCTGCAGTTACAGTTTATTATCCTCTCTCCACTAAATGTGGTAGGAAGCGGTCATGGTAACACAGTGCTTGTGATATGGCTGAGGTTTCAGCACAGGTACACTCTGATGTACAGTCATCTCTCAAAATATGTTGGGTAAGGAGGTGCCAGTCCCCTGTTAATAATGATCGTTGGCAGATGTAATTTTCTTGTCCATCTGTGTGAAATATGTGTGGATTCATGATTTCATTTGCACCTTCTCAACCTGTGCTGCTGCTTATTGCAGGTGCTGCTAACATATCTGTGGGGAAGAATGCACTGGCAACTGTGGAGTCAGCTGTCATCCATCACCCTGCTGGAGCCCCATCAATGCAAGTCAGCCTGCATGGTATGAAACGCAATGTGTCAGATCTGCGGCTGCAGCTGCATCAGATGAAGCAGCTACAGGTATGCTTACCTGGGTAATGCCAGGAAAGTGGGTTATCAGCAAATCCTTTCCTCTCCTCTCCTCTCCTCTCCTCTCCTCTCCTCTCCTCTCCTCTCCTCTCCTCTCCTCTCCTCTCCTCTC
>JANHFX010016524.1:0-17919 GCA_027560015.1 Chloroceryle amazona
AAATATTTAGAGTTAAGCTTCACACAGCAATCCTAATTCCATTGCCTGTTACAAATCAATTGCTGTTACATTAATATCCGGCTGCCTCAGCTGCGTGTCCCAGAGGTAAGAGAGACGATGAGGAAGGGGATGCTCTGGATTCAACCGGTGACTCACCTGGGATTTGATTGCCATCCTACATGGGATTTTCACCTCCCCTGGTGTCAGACGTGAATGATTATCAAGGCCACAACATCCTTTTGAACACAGGTCCCCGGAAACACGAGGAAACGCGGTTCCAGATACTCCGCTGCGTGGCTTAGACCGAGAGCGACAAGCCAGCCCTTATCGACTGGCTTTGTGTCCTCTTCCTTCTGTTTCCACCCAAGTGAAAGAGGCAGAGACGGAGTTAGAAGTATAACTTAACTATTTTAATAAATCTTATACAGTGCATGGTTATGTCATTTTCTCCTTCGTTCAGTTACATCAATGTACAGTACAGTAGAGCCTTCCCTGCGGGCAGGACAGATAATGACAGATGCACAGCTCAGACGTATGGAAGTTTTATTTTAAAAGTGACTTCTGCAAGAAGGTTCTACTGAGGTCTTTCCGAAGCACTCCCGTGGCTCCCGGCTTTGCAGAACTCCCATGCTCACCTCTGTTGTAAGCCCAGTGACCAGAACTCTGTGAGATCTGGTTTCCTTTGTACCCAAAGACACAGATAGGGTTGAGGGGTGTTTCCTACCTCACCATTTGTTTTTATTTTTATTTTAGAGCTCATTTAGCCATCTGGGCTTCTAACAGCGATGCTTTGCCAGCGTTCTCGACTGCTTCCCATCTCCGCCCTGCTCCGGAGCCGCTCGCAGGAGGCTCGTCCTCCTCGTCCCTCCCCGACAAGGTGAGTGCCCTTTGCACATTCCAGTTGCTGTGGGAAGCCAGCAGGGTTGGGACTAAAAATGCGATGCTCTCCTGTTAGTTCCCTGCCTGCACCCTAATCCTGCTGGTGCTAACAACATCCTGGTTTGAAATAAGAAAATATATCAGCCCTTAGAAACGGTTTTGGAAGAACAAGGCCAAGTGTGTCAGTGTGCTCAGCTCTAGACCCGTGTTCCCCGGTCACTGCTTTAAAGCTTTTGCCATTTGGGGTGCAAGGACAGGCCCAGGTTGTGCAGAATTTACCCTCCAGAAGAGCTGGGAGCGCTCACAGCATCTAGAGACAAACTTTTGTGTGTAAATCTTGGTGGAGCCTGGGCCTGAATTCCCCTTCAGCCAAAGTTCCTGTGAAGGAGAGAGGAAGACAAAGCATTCTGGGGCCGTGAGCCGTTCCTGTTTGCTTTGCTGCAGTCCTATCACCTTGCTCTGGAAGGAACATGTAGATAGCAACGCAGCGCGTGCCAAACGAGCCGCGGACGGGAAATCTGCTCCGTGCTTGCTCGAGCTTTTAGGCTGGGTGTAAACTGATGTGGAATCACTTAGTTACTTCTGCAGGGAAAGGGAATTTTTCCTCATCGCTGAGTAGAGATTGTGAGGAGGAGGGGGGTGTCACTCAGTAGATACAACGTGATGTTATTAAGAAAAACAGGAGGTGAAGAACCACAGCCTCTGCTAAAATAGATGATTTTTTTTTCTTGTGGCCATTTAGTTTGTATTAAAACAGCCTCTCCAAGCATGCTTTTGTTTCTTAGCTCCTGAGGAAGCGTTTCAGATTACTCTTTGCAATGCAAACGAGAAGGTGGGGATGAGTGGTGAACACCCTGGGAAGGGCTCTGGGTGTGACTGGGTTGGGAGCACATGGCAGGGACTTATCGTCGCCGTGTTTGAGGCCTGGCTTTGGCAACACCGCGGCTTTCCGGCCCGGGATGGGTGCCAGGGTGCTGGGCTGCCCTGAGCCCCAGGCTCTGCCTGAGCAGGGATGGTTGGGCTGAGCTCCCTGACTTCCAGATTCAGATCACTGCGGTTGTCACTCGTTTCTCACTTGTTATTACTGAGTGAAAGCCCATTTCCAGTGCTCCCAGGCAGCAGCACTAACTGGTATATGTGAGGAAGCTGGGGGGACAGCAGAGGGACAGTGAATTGTCACCAAGCCCTTGCTAGCAGGCTGCAGGGGACCCCTGCCACAGGAAAAGGAATGAAAAGCAGGGGAAAAGCCTTATTTCTGTGGTGCAGACTCTAAACCTCCAGGCTGGCTTGTCCTGGGCTGTGCCCCGTGTCCCCCCCTGCCCCAGCCCACCCCAGTGAGGGGCTGGGAGCAGGAACAGCCCAACCAGAAAAGCTTTGCAGGTTGTTGTGTTGGGGATTTTTTTGCTCAAATCCAGCCATCGTTCTGCATTCAGACACGTGTGAATTCTGCTCTGCTCCGGCCACATGCACATACAATTTCAGTATAAAATATATAGTTATAAAATAAAAAAAGAAAATACTTCATGCAATATTAAAACACCTTTTCCCAACGGGACGCGGTCTTATTGTCTACCCTCAGCAAGAGTGCTCGAGCAGTTGTCACTGTGACAGCAATTGCACTGCTCTTGCCTCTGGTCTGGACTGGGGATCATTGCTTTCGTTCCCTTTTTTTCTGCACTACTATGACTAATAGCTGAAATAAAGCAGATAGATTTTAATTAGCGGCATCAATCCTTTCCTGGCGACGCTTCATGATTTCTTGGAGCTCCGACTCCCCTCTGCTTTTCTAGAATGGAAATGAAAGAGGAAATTTGAGTTTTAAGTTCTGGCTGCAGTGAAGTGACAATATTTAACGGGTGCTGTCAGAGCAGAGCTGCTTTCAAAGGGTGCCAGCAAGAAGGTGGGTTTGTGAGTGGAGACAGCGTGACCCGACTTGGACATTTGGGGCCTTTGTCCTTAAAAGACTTCTCAGCATTTTTTTAGGTGGTGTGGGGGTTTTGGGGTGTTTTGGTTTTGTGGTGGTTTGGGGTTTTTTTTGATCGTGTTTGGTAAAATGTCCATTGAACGGCCTGTCCTGGCACAGGCACAGGCACCTGATCGTGGAGGAGTTGTCCAGAAGGTGACTTACCTCCAGTTGGTTTTTCTCCACGGTGATTTTACTGTACACCCTGTTGCCTTCATCTCCACACACTTTCTTCAGCTCCTCTCTGTTGAGGGAGAAGAGCTGAGCTCCAGTGAGGATGCCAAGGTGTTCCACTGTCCTGGGAAGACACAAAGCGAGGAGATGCTCATTTTGTGCTACCCGTGGCCTCTCGCCAAAGGTGAGGAGTGGGAGATAAAAGGGCTGGGAGCAGCTGACGTGCGGACCCTGCCCCAGGCCCATATCCCACGAAGGCCCCGGGGCTGTGCCAAGGTGGCAGCCGTTGGTGGCAGCTCTTGGCAGGGATGCCAGCGAGCCACGAGGAGCGGGCGAAGCCGGCGTCACCCTGCGCTGGCCGTGTGCCCAGCCCCACGGGTGTTGCAGGGATTTCACTCCCGGAGCAGCCCTGGAGCTCCTCTTGGCTCACCGTGCAGGGTGTGACTCCTAACCCTGGACCACGCGCGGCTTTTTGGCCCTTCCCTGGGGCTGGGAAGGTTTGCTGGTCCTGGCTGAGGGTCTCCCTCAGGGATACCTTACAGCAGTTCCCCAGAGACAGGCAGCCACTTGGAATCTGCGTTTCAGGCCCCAGGTTTAGTTAGCAAATGAGTTATTTTTCTCTAAGTTCAGCACTGAACTGGCTGACTGGCAGCAGCTCCTGGTAGGATGATGCATTTGGCCATGAGCTGGGTGAGCAAACAAGACCGTTCCTTTATTTGCAGCTACTCATTGGGTCTTTTGCTGCACGGAGAGACGAGGTTTATTCAGGAGGAGAAAGAAAGGGGGTAAGTTTGGGCTCTGAGTGCTCTGGTTCTACAGCCTGGATTTCATAGCATTGAAATCTCATTGGCACCACGGGCTCTGCAGGTGAATACAGGCGACTTGTGATCTCGTGATCCAGCTGCGGTGTCACAAGTGCCACCCCCCCCCTTTCTAACCAGCAGTTTGTAGGGTAGCAAAGCAGAGCTTACTCCTTGCTGAACGACTTGGCCTCCAGCCAAGCTTTGACTTCTTCAGTGTTGGATTCGAAGGTGAGAGGCACAAAAGCTTCCTGAGGCTTTTCCACTTTGAAATTCCTCGGGGGAGGCTGAATTTTATTGTTCGTGATCTTTTTTAGCAGCTCATCGTTCAGCTCGTCCATTTGATGAATAAGTTCTGGGGAAACAAGGCAGAGGGAAGGGAAAGAAAGTCAAAAGGAAATCTTTGGTCACAAATCCGATTGAATCACAGAACCATTAAGGTTGGAAAAGACCTCCAAGAAAGATCATCAAGTCCAACAGCCTACCCAACAGTATCATGACCACAGAACCAAGGTGTTTGTGGGGGGAATGGAATGTGGCTCAGCATCGTCATTGACTCTGTACACACACCCAAGAAAAGTGCTCATTTTCGTATTTTAGTTCTCAAGCAGGTCGAGCAAAGACATTTTGACCTTCAAACCTGTTTGGGAACAAAGATGTTGAGGGAGCCCACCGCGGTTTGGAGGCTGGTGGCCTGTCCTCCCAAGCCAATACTCAACTTCCTTCAGCTTTTGCAGCCTTGCTTGCTCTTTGGGAGAAACCTCCCTTTCTGCAGGAGAGGAATCATCACAAGGTACCAGCCAAACGCTCATCGTCCCCGCAGTGATCACTACAAAGCTGCTTAAGGGTTTCTTGCCACGTGCGGGTCCCCAAGGCCCTGGGGTGGTACCAGAGCTGCACGTCTGAGGCTTCAGCCTCAGCGCTTCATCCTTCATTGGAGGGTCTTGGAACAACTGCTGCTGCTCCTGGGAGAAAGGAAATCCCTGGTTCTGTGCCCAGTTCACATCCAACGGAGCAGAGATTGCTGTGCTGGGGGCGAGCAGAGATGATGTCTGCAGAGGCATTTGCTGCCAGCCCGTGGGAACCAGACTAGGCATCTGTCTGCCTGCAGAGTTCTTGGTCAAGAGCTCTTGTTGGGGGAAAAGTGTGTCCTACTTGGCAAGATAACAGGAGAACCTTGTGAGAAGAACACTTTGTGCGAGCGGGCTCTGTAGCAGCTGCTGGGGAGGACCTGAATTTTCACCTATTTTATATACAGATTTATACTGGGACTGATCTTGTTTCTCGTGTTCCTAACCTACCCTGCTCATCCCACCTCATTCGAAGGACACAAAACCCCACAACACCACCCTGCAGAGGTTTGCTCGAGGGTGTGAGACCTGTTCTGGCAGGGTCTTTGCTCCTGCTGGTGCTGTCAAGGGTCCCTTTTGCCTGAGTCTGGTGTTGCCGTTGCGTTTTTGTTCGAGGTTGTCATCTTCCTCTTTTCGAGTTACCCAGTTCCCTTTGGGTGATTGAAATAAGGAAATTACCCTGCAAATTTCGCAGCAGGGAGGGGAAAAAACTCAGAGCATGTGTGAGAGCAGAGCTCAGGGGAGCCTGACTGTGTCTGAACGAGGTTCCCATTTTTCTGTGCCCCGGTGTTGCCATCGATTTTCTTCCTGTTGCCCTTCGCCAATGCCTGATGTGAAAGGGCCGATTCCACGAGTACCTACAATCAGAGACTAGTTTTTGAGCTGTAGCTCTGCTCCCTCTACTTTTCAGTCCTCTCTGCCACTTCTAACAACTCCTTTGCTGATCCGAGTCCTCGGAGCTCCAGCGTTTGCCGTGTGGCTAAATGGAAACGGCAGAAGCATGAACTGGGAGCGAGCAGCACCATCTTAAGTCTCCAGTGCCACGTCATCGGGCATCACTTTCCATGAAACTCCCAAAGACTGTGGAGAATAACTCGGTGTTGTTAATAGATACGTGTCCGTGATGGTTGTGGTAGGGGGCTTTTAGTCACCCCAAAGGGCTTCTGCTTCCAGGAGTCCACGGCAGCTCCAGAGGGGATGAGCCCAGGTCGTGGCCTCGGGCACACAGCCTGCTGCAGGTGTAGGCAGGGGGTGACAAGGGGGTGAGGTGAGCAGGGCTCCTGGGCTTTCCTGCGCTGTGAGCCCACGTGGCAGGGTGAGGGAGTGATGTGAAGCTCCCGTTGGAGCAAGGGGCCGGGCGGGCACTGCAGGTGTGGCAGGAGACAGGAGCAGAGGAAGCGAGAGAAGGGGACTGCCCTGAGTGTGCGTCGTTGCTTAGACACATTTAAACATGTTCAACTCTGCTTGGGAGGAGGAGGAGGAAGGTCGAGCTGGAAGGAGGGTCAAGGTGACCACCTTTTTCATCCTGTTTGACCCAGGCTGCTTATGACATGAGCTGGCAAGCTCCTCAGGGCTGCTCTGTTGGCCGTTGTACTACCTGGGATCCCCTCTCTCCATCTCCACCACCACTGCCGGTCCATTGCCCGTCACCAAAAGGTGCAGTCGCTCCTTGTGCAGAGCCTCAAGAGAGGGAGCTCTCTTGGGTGCGTCTGGTTACGTCGGCACAGCAACAGAAATAGCGGGCAGACCGTTACTGGTGAAAGTAAAGAAAGCAAGAAAACCACGGGGACAGAGAGCGACTCGAAGCACGCGCTCAGGCAAAGTCCCGAAAGGCAAAGCCGAGCCCCGGGAGCACGCGCGGCGCGGGACACGTACGTTCTTTGGCGTCCTGCGGGGAGCTGCGCGATAACATTTCGCTTCCCCACTTATCCCCGGCGTAGCTGGCGGGCAGCTTGTGAGTGGGGCTGGATGGTCCATAGCCCCTGTGGCTCGGGTCTGCTTTGTACCTCTGGTTGGACTGGGTGAGAGGAAAGAAAAAAAATAACCCGTGTTAAGAATTTTTTTTTTTCTTTTTTTTTTTTGCATTTTCTTAAACTTCTTGCCCCCCACCTACGTTAGAAAATTGAGGGGCCAGTTGTTCTCCCCATGCCAATCCGGGGCTGTTCAGCTGAGGCCACAAGGTAATTCCTGGGGTCTCGTGGGACAAAGGGAGCCCAAAGCAAAGGCTGAAGGCTGCGGGAGGGTATTTACCACCCCTGGAACACGTCACGCTCGTCAGATGGAGAGGCGTGGTGGCTTGGAGCTGGAGAGCAGGGGAAGCAAAAGGGGCTTTATCTGAAGAGAAACCAACGGGCAGTCCCGTTGGAAGCTAAAGCACCATTGCTCTAGTAGCTGGGTGTTAAGCGGGGCCACTGCCAAGCGCCCGGCGCAGCCTGGGAGGAGTTTTTTGAGATTTTGATTAAATCAACAGGGTTCTTATCCAGAGGGCTGCTGGGGCACCTTCTGCTCTGCCCGGGCACCTTCTGCTCTGCCCGGGCTGTGGAGAACCAAAGTGGGGAAGCAATTCTGTGCTTTCTAAGGGTGTTCAGAGCTCTCCAGCTCCACATTGCTGCGAGGCAAGGTGCTCGAGAGCCGTATGAGTACTCGCTTAGCTGGTGTTTCTGCCCCGGCTCCAGTAGCTCGCTCCTGCTGCTGGGCTGAACTGGGTGAGGGAACCGGCTGTCTTTATTTAACCCCCAGCAAAAATCTCAGCATTTTCCTGGCAAAATTTGCTTTTAGGGCTGCACTGGCTCTCTCATCCTGCTGCCAGCCCGGCCCTGAGGGCAGCAGGTCGCAGAGGTGGTAAACTGCAGGCTGAGGAGTACAGGGAGAGGGGGGAAGGCACCGGCAAAAGGTGGAACTGTTTCAAGCGCCTGTAGCCAGCAGCTGTTTGGTGGCACTTCAAGCACCAGACCTTTCCACTCGGGGTGACAAGCTGTGGTGCTGGGCTCAGGGTGGGTGTCCCTGCTGCCCGTGGCAAAATCTGAGAGTGGGATCGTAGGAGACTCGGGAATCTCCAGGATCCTGGTTCCTCTACTTGTGAGGGTTCATCCCAACTTGTGCACAGCACCCTAAGAAATCCAGGGTGGTCTAGTGACAGGATGATTCTGGGAGGCTGGTCATGCCCTGCAGCTGGCTACCAGTTAAATACCACCTGACCACAGACCTGTTCGAGCTCCTCCAGTTTCACCACATCCAGGATATTATAAGGGACGTAACCAGCCTGCCCACTCCGGTTGAGCAACTTCCACCACTGCTTATTATCTTCCAACACCTGAGAGAGGCGGAAAGAAATCAATTTGCCGGTGAGAACAGGAGATCTCTGCACACTGCAGACAGTGGAGATAAACTCCACCGTGACGTGGGGTGTTGATGACATCACTGAGGCCGGGAGCTGGCAAACATCTCCTGGGCTCAGCTTTTCCTGAAAAGCTTCAGGACTTATCCCAGTGATGACAGGAGAGCATCTCTGCGGGGAACCAGACCCGGGCTGCAGAAGGACTCACACTTCCCACTTCATTTGCCTGTTTCTACATCTTCTTTTTTAGTTTGTTTGTTTTTTTCCAGTGACTGAGTTTGTGTTGTGCTTTTGCATTTAAAAAAACCCAAACAAACAACAAAACTCCGGAGCTACTCCTGCCAAAGATCACAGAATCCTAGAATAGTTTGGGTTGGAAGGGACCTTAGAGTTCCAACCCCTCTGCCATGGGCAGGGACACCTCCCACCAGAGCAGGTTGCTCAGAGCCCCATCCAGCCTGGCCTTGAACCCTTCCAGGGATGGAGCATCCACAGCTTCCCGGGGCACCCTGTCCAGTGTCTCACCAGATGCTGGAGGGTTATCATAGAACTTGGCTCACATGTCCCACATCACGTCGGAACCACGACGTGGGAAGGAGATCTGCTGCTGAGAGGTCTCCTATTGCTCCTGTCAGCAGGTTTGTTTTGACTCAAACCTGGGATTTTTTTATATAATATTTTTAAGGTCATCTCCCCAGACAAGCCTTGCTGGCCAGACCCACTCCCACTTCTCATCCTAGCTGCGTTTTTGAACGGAGCTTTGAAGAGAAAGTCTGTTTCTCAAGTCACTGCTCTGTTTCAGTCGGTGCGTAGACCGAGTCGTGCACTCTCCAGCTGCCAGCAGCGTTGTGGTTAGAGGAGGGTTATGAAAAAGGATGTTTTCATAGCAAAGAGTTCCTTTGCTGGGGAGTGGCAATGAACACAGCCCCAGCAAGCGGGTGTGCTGCAGGGGCTTGTTTCCCTTCCTCCTCACTGCTAACGAGGATGTGCCCCACGCCTTTCAGCTGAGCGAACGACCCCGTGCGTCACCCGCTCCAGTCACCCGACCCGTGGACATGAGCAAAGCTTCGTGTGACTGTTCTGCAGACACCAGGCAACAACAAACTGGCGCTTGGCTTGGCACCTGGGGGCGTCCCCGGTGTCCCTGGTCAGGGGAGGAGCGCGCGGCTTCTCCCCGAGCACCTTCGCCTACCTCCAGGATTTCATCCTTGAGCACCGAGAGCTCGTTGGCATTGCGCGCGGTGAAGTCGTAGCGGATTTTGGCATATCTCTTGGGCAGAGCCATTCCCTGGGCCTCGAAATTCCTGCGGGAGAGGGGAAAAAAGGGAGATTTTAGGAGGCTCATCTAATAACCATGGCAATACAGGTTCACTGGTGAGCGAGGAGTAGGGGAGGCTGTGTTGCCAGTGCAGGTAGAGAGCTTGTGCTGGGAGGGCTCAGTGTCTCTTGGCTCCTCTCTGTTGAGGAAGATTTTCACCTCTCATTTTAGTGCAACGTGCTGCGTTGGGAAAAATAATATCAATAAAAAAGCTGAGGGCTGTTTGGTTCACGCTGCTTTAAGGGTGGGGGAAAAGGCACCTTCCCCCATCAGGTGCTGCTTTGCAAGGACTGGGGAGACTGACAAAGCACAACCAAATCCTCTGATTGCACCTCCTGGGAGGAATAAAGGTGGAACTCCTGGCCTGCTAAGTGGAAACAACTGCCCCAGAGCAGGTCCTGCTGGGAGACAGGGTCTTGAAAAGGAGGGTGGGCAGAACCCAGGGGAAACCAGTGGGTTTTTCACTAGGCGACAAATGATGAGCGACCGGAGTGGAGTTCTGCACGTTCCCAGGAGAAAGTGAGTTGGAGTGTTTCTATTCTAAGGTGCTTTTTTTGGGGGGAAAAAAGAATGTGTTTAAGTGTTTTGCTGGGGAGTTTCTGACACGGGAATAATGGCTTTCAGTGTTGAACTGAGCTCTCATTTGGAGAGAGAGAGGGGTAAGATAAATATGGTAGACTGCAGAAACTGGAAAATGATGGAGAAGGTGCAGTGAAAGATTTCCTTTGGCCCATGCTGAAGTGGTTTCTTTTTTCATAGTTCTGGGGTTGTTTTGCTTTCTTTTTTGCTCGGCTTTGGAAAAATGTTGCGACTCTCTTTTTGTTCTCCTCTGGTTAGGATGGAGGTGGGGTTATTTTTTAATGGAAATACTGCCTTGCCTTGCTGTAGGAGGGCAGGCAGGAGCTACTTTAATGTACCTTCTGCAGATCTTTCTGCTCGTGACCCACACAGCTCCCTGGTGTGGAAGACTCCCAGGTGCTGTAGTCGCAGTGGGGAAGCCAGGATGGGGTCAGGCTCTGTGCAGCTCGGTCCTTCCACCACTGCTGCAGCAGCTACAGATTTCAGCCTCGTGTTTTCCCATGGCCTACTTCTTGGGTTTGATCAGTGATTTGAAATCTACAACCTCTGGAAACTCAGCTCTTTGTGGACTCTAATAGCTGACTTTGAAAAGCGAGCCCGTCGTGCTTCGCTTTATTTTACTGCCTTCGTTGGGTGACTTGGACTGGAAAAGGTTAAAACCACTGGTTCCACATCATGCCCATGGCTGTAG
Source organism: Chloroceryle amazona (assembly GCA_027560015.1). NCBI lineage: Eukaryota > Metazoa > Chordata > Aves > Coraciiformes > Cerylidae > Chloroceryle > Chloroceryle amazona. Next base: position 10,593 of record JANHFX010016524.1, read on the forward strand.
TGCTGCCTTTAGTTCACTTGACTCGGGTCGATTCTTGGCCTTGGTTGCAGCCACGTGCATTAGAGAAGCTGGGAGTCTGCAGTGGGGGAGAGCTTGGAGCCAGCTCTCAGCCAAGGAAGGGAGGGGTGGCCTTACCCAGCAGTGCCCTGGGGGCAGGGAGGAGGAGAACCCCACTTAGGTAGAAATTACTACTTCTGTAGCATTCCGGGAGGTAAATGAGTCATGAGGAAGAAGGTGGTGGCTGGAGGAGTTTGAGGCTAAGTGTATTTTGCATGGGCTGGGGTTTTATGCAAGCGACCTTGGCAGGTTATTGCAGTGTTGCCTGGGGCTGTCCCAGCGCTTCTCTGCTGCCCAGAGCCCGGTGTGAATAACAACGTCCAGGCACAGGTGGTTTTGCTGGTGTGGGTTAGAAAACCGACTCAAACCACTCTGCTAAAAGCACAGGTACAGCAGCAAATGTGTCTGTCCCAGGCCTGTGAGCTGGACAGACGTGGCTGTGCTGGGCTCCGGGCTGGAGAAGGTGTCCAAGCACATTTGCAATTTCAGGATCAGCTTCAGCACCATTAACTTGTTTTTCTTAAACCTTATCCCTAAGGAAAAACTTCCCGTTGACAGTCTGAAAGGTGGGTACAAGGGTACAACACCTCTCCCAGCAGAAAACAGCTCCTGGGCTGTGCTCACACTGTGGTTGGGCTGGGTGGTGGCTCAGGGAATGGTCACCTCGCTAGGAAGGCACCGTGTTCCAGGACACGACAGTGCTTTGGGTGGTTGGCTGGTGCTGAGACCAAAGGATGCAATTGGTGCCTTGTCAGCCTGTCCCTGACATTCTGTGTCCTCGTGCAAAACCAGGTCTCCTTATTTTTCATAACCTCACTGCAGAAAAGTGGAATTGGGGAAGAGAATTGATCATAATTCTTTCCCCACTCAGTGCTGCCGTTTTATGGTCCCACCAGGACCTTTGCTGGGGTGAATGGGAAGAGTAAGTTCTTTTGTAGTTATCACTGGATTTAAGGTATTCTGCTGTGAATTTGAACTTTTGTTTTTGTAGGAGCTTTTAAATCTTTTAGATTAGGACGTAAAACTGGCTTGAAGGTTTTGATGCTCTTTCCTCAGGCTAGAGCTGGCTAGGGAAGGCGTCTGGTGAAGTGCTTTGCTGGGTTGGGACTTCTAGTCTTTAAAGATTGCACGTTGATAACTTCCTGTCAAATCCCTGCAAAGGGGAATAAGGCAGCAAATTCATCTGCAAATTGGGAAGAGTTGGTTAAAACTTGGGATCCTGGGCAGATTTCAAAGGTGTAAATGAGCAAGCAGATGGAAAGCCTCGAAACTTGGAACCAAAGGTACTTTCATGCAGACTGAGTACCAGAGATACAAAACTAGCAGCTGGGCAGTGCTTGGTTAAGCTGTGGAGGAACCATCTCACCCTTGGTAAAAAGTCTGAGGCCAAGGGATGGCCTGGCTGGCTCTGGGTTGGGAACTGAACTTCTGGACTCGCTCTTAAATGTCTTTTCCACCTAGAACGGTTTGGTGATGCTATGACCCGCCAGGAGAAGAGAAGAGAACAGCCCGGTGTCATGGCACGTTGCAGTGGGTGTTGAGGAGGGTACCTGAGGTGCTGCTGTCCCGGGGGGTGCTGACACGTTACCTATTTACATGCTGAGTTACGTTCTGTTTGAAGGCGTCCACAGCTTGTGTCTGCTCGGAGGCCTGGCCGCGCTTGAGCGAGGAGTTCCGGTAGGGATAGCCGTTGGCTGAGGACAACTGGGAAGGCAAAACTGGAGTCAGTGCTACTGGGAAAGGGGAGAGCTGTGCTGGAGGAGAGGAGGGTGGCAGTGGTAGAGGGGTCATGGCCTGGAAGGTTTTGGTCGTGATGAGGTGCCCACCAAAGAAGTGTTCGTCAGGCAAACCTATGTCCCTGGGGCTGTTACGCTCCAGTGTCCTGTTGCCTGATGGTCAGGAGGTGAAGCTGGTTATTGCTGCCCTTTTCTGGCCTTGTTTTCACAGAATGTTCGGGGTTGGAAGGGACCTCCAAAGTCCAACCATCCAGTCCAACCCTCCTGCCAGAGCAGGATCACCTAGATCAGGTCACACAGGAATAGATCCAGGTGGGTTTGGAAAGTCTCCAGAGAAGGAGACTCCACAACCTCTCTGGGCAGCTGGTTCCAATATTCTCTCGCCCTCACCATGAAAAAGTTTCTCCTTACACTTGCATGGTACCTCCCCTGTTGCCCCTTGTCCTGTCGTTGGACATCACTGGGAAGAGCTGTATTTAACTGGAGTGACCAGATCCAATTGGGTTTTGAGCCAACTCCCTGTTGCACATCACTGCAAACTCCCCAGACCCACCTCTGGCCCTGAAGAAGGGGCAGGGAGGGGAAAAGAAGAGCAGCTGACCTGGGGCACGAGACTCACCTCTTCTTGCAGGTGCCCGATGTCGATCTCCCAGGGAGCTCCGCGGAAGATTTCCACGGGCGGCTCCCAGCCGTTGCGGAACTTGGGGATGTAGGTGGGGATGGTTGCTTCTCGGGGCCACTCAGCTCTAGGACACGAAGAGGGGAATATGTGGTGAGATGTGCAAGGAAGGTGTCTCTGAAAGCACGTCAGGGAGGAGCAGGGGCACCAGGGCATCCTTGGATCCCCTCTGCCTTTCCCAAGAGCTTGGGGAGCCCGGTGAGATGGCAGCTCTGTCCTCACCTGGATCTGGTCCAGGCTTCGCCCAGGGACTCCCAGAGGTTGATCTCTTTTGGTGTCAGGTGTCCTCGGAGGAAATCTGTGGTGTCTTTAGAAAGAAGCGGGCTGACGACAGACCTGGCAAGCTCAGGACCACCACAGCTATTGATGATCTGGATTGCACACAAACAGGAGAGGTTTAGCGGGGCACGTTCAAAATCTCAAACCAGCGCACGCGCACAGGACCAGAAATCAAAGGCACTTTTCAACCAGTGGCTCTGATCCTTTGGACTCTCTACGTCTGCCTTCTCCTGAGGAAGCCACTGTACCCTCCATGGTGAGCACCTCTAAACTCAGACTAACTCAGGTCAGACTTGAACCTCCAAACTTCTCCTCCGTGCCTTTGTATGGAATGGTGAAGGTTCATAACGCAAATTAATGGAATTAATGGTTTGCTGCCACCAAAAAGGGACGTTGGCTTCCCTGGGCAGCGTCCCCGGGTATCCGTGCGCTGCTCTGACAGTACTCGACTGGCAGATCCTCTTCAGAGAGGGCAAATAAGATAGACAAATAAGCCAAAGAGCTCCTAAGTTCTCCAGGGTATCACTGAAAGGCGGAGGGCACAGCCTGCTCGTGCCATCCCCCTGCCAAGGCAGCTCTTAATCCTTAGATCAGCTCAATGGTCTTGAGAGCCATCAACCTCAGGCTCTGAGGAAGACCAGACAGTTCAGAGGAACACGAGAGTTTCTCTGTTGGGTCAAAGTGAAGGCTGATCTGAACCACCAGCCGCTGTCAGGCAGGGCCCATCCCAGCCTGTCACGTTACAATTGGAAAATACTTGGAATTTTTGTGTCCCTTCCGGCTCCTATTCCACTTTGGGATTTCTCCTTCCTATTTTCAGTGCAAATATTGAGCCACGTTTGCTTGAAAGTGGGATCAGGCAGATTCCCAAGGGGAACGGCAGCTGCCTTGTGCTTCTGCTCCCAATTAAGTCTCTCTTAATGGGGTGGAAAGAGGCACATTTGCTAGGAATTGGGGATTTAACTTGAGCTGGAAATCGGATCAGAGGCCAGAAACACTGCTGGTGCTTCTGGACTTTACTGAGAAAGCTTTAGCCCGTTGTGAGCATCTTGTAAGCCATAATCCAGCTGCCTGGAAGCATGAAAGCAAGGTTAGAAATAAAAAGTGAGTTCCCAGTGAAACCTGTGAGTACGATTTACCAGTTCCAGTGGCCCGAAGAGGAAATGCACCAGCTCGGAAGCACTGGGATTCTGGATGTGCTTTCTCAGCTTGGCCTGAAAAGAGAAAGGAAATTTGTTTTAACCCAACCTGATGTCCTGTTCTCTTCTCTGTTCTGTCGCATAGGGGAGGGATTGTTGCTGGCTGGTACTCGCTGTAGTTAGCACCCCAGCCTGTCCAAGGAAGGAAGCTTTCACCAGTGCACCTGGAATTAGGGGGGAAGAGTAAGTGGCTGGGGAGGAGGAATTTTCCTGGTTTTCCTGGTTTCTAAGGGTGTTGAGTTCTAGGAGAGGTGGAGAACCTGCTGTTAACACCAGTCCCTTGGAAGCTGTTTTGAGCAGAAGCAGAAAACCCCGGCTTGTTTGGAAGGGTTTAGTGAGGGAGGGCCAGGCCTATTGCTTCTGACTCCTGCCAAGGTGGAAATCCCACTCTGATGGGGAGAAGTCTCCGCCGAGCTCGTGCCTGAGGCAGCTGGAGCTGCCCTGGCCTGTGGAGGAGCAAAGGCTTCGCTGTAAGAACTGCGTTGCCTTGGCATCAGCCAGCTGAGCTCTGGCAAGAAACCGCTTCGGTTCCCGCTTCCCTTCATCCCCCTCGTGTCCTGCGCTGCCACCACGGAAACCGGGCTCCCTCCTCCCTGCCGAAGCGCCAAGCGTTCTAAATGCTGGCGATTAACCCCCGATGTGGAGTGGAAAGTGTCCAACGACCCACGGCAGCCTGGTGACCGAGTGGAACGCTGCTTCCCGAGGCCTTGGCAGCCGCACGGCGCGTGCCCGCGGTGCCGGGGCAGATGTGGCATCACCCCACCGCTGGCTCCTCCCTCCCCGTCTTGCCCCCGGCCTCTCGCTGGGAGATCAGCTGCTCTTTGGGGGGTTGTGGATATCTGGGCACCAAAACTTGCTATCCGAGTGGGACAGCAATGGGCCCTTGTGGCCAAGGGGGACAGTGGTCTCCCGGGAGGCATTAAGGAAATGGTGTCACAGCTGGAATACTGGATCCAGTTTTGGGGCTCCCCAGTTCAAGAGAGACAGGGATCTACTGGAGAGAATCCAACACACAGCTATGAGGATGATTAAGAGGCTTGGACATCTCTCCTAGGAAGAAAGGCTGAGGGAAGTGGGGCTGTTTAGTTCAAAGAGAAGACTGAGAGGGGATGTTATGAATGTCTCTAAGTATCTGAGGGGTGGGTGTCGAGTGGAAGGGGCCACTCTGTTTTCTGTGGTGCCCAGTAATAGGACAAGGAACAATGGCTATAAGTTGGAACACGGGAGGCTCTACCTCAACATGAGGAGAAACTTCTTCCCTGTGAGAGTGACAGAGCCTGGTCCAGGCTGCCCAGAGAGGTTGTGGAGTCTCCTGCTCTGGAGACTTTCCAGCCCCCCCTGGCTCTGTTCCTGTGTGGGCTGCCCTGGGTGACCCTGCTCTGGCAGGTGGGTTGGACTCGATGATCTCCAGAGGTCCCTTCCAACCCCTGCCATTCTATGATTCTATGATTCTAACCCTCCCCTGGTGCAGCTTAAGCCCATTTTCCTCTCGTCCTATCACTATCATCCCCCAGTTGTGTTTCAGAAGGGGCAATGCAGCTCCCAGAACCTAGAAGATAATTCCAGGTAGGGAAACCTGTTCACAGGGAGTCCAGGGGAATGGAATGAGTGTGATGACTTCTTCAGCATTTCCTGCTGCAGGTAGCTAGCAGGCTGCATACCTTAGATCCCACCTAAATTTCTTAGGTCTCCTTAATGTAAGCCATTTAGTTCTTTTCTCTGGAGAAAATATTGTACTCTGGCTTCAGACAGATGAGCATCAGCCCTGGTACTACGATGAAGAACGTCAGAGACAACAGAGGCACTGTGACTCATAGCGTGGAGCCATCCACGTTAGTGTCAAGGGGAAGTGGTATAGCTATGCGTCACCATTGAGACACCAGTGTAGCTTTACTGGGGCTGAAGTAACGTGGCCAGGTCAGTGTCACAGTGAGAGAAACACTCGAGTGCCAGTTCTAGCCACAGCCTGAGCCTACGGCAATCTCTTAATGCGCATACTGAATCTAATCTGTATATCATCCCCCAAGTCTCATGGTCATGAACAGATCTGGAATATTAATAGTTTTATTTTGACCACATAAGCAGGAATCTAAGTAGAATTCTAGCATCTTAGCTTATTCAGCCCAAATTCTTGGCGCTGTTTCTTTTGCTATAATTATTTTTTTTATCAACTGGAAAGAAAACAAAGCACAAAAGCAGCTCTAGCTGGAGTAAATTCTCAACTGCATGAGTGATAGATATGACTGCTATTAAACAAGGCACTTAAATTTTGTATCATGTAGTGTTTATAAAGAATGTTGAGTTCTTGCAAAGGTTAAGACAATAACAGGGAGGAAATAATGTCTAAAAATAGTGGAGATAAGTTTGAGAAGAGCTAGTCACAACATTTCATCTGTTTGTCACTGCTTACTGTGTTCTGAAATTAATTTAATTACTGAAAGGGTTTTAAGAGTCATGAAAAATGCCCTGAAGCTTCAGAACAAAGAAGAGACTGTGATCCATTTTCCCAGTGAGACAAAAACAAAGATGTGCCAAAAGCCTGAGGACTGTGGTTTCATCACCCTGGTTTAGCACCGTATTTGTTCCAGTGACCCTTGAAGAGTTCATGCAGGGCTCTGGGTTTGATGGGGCAAGTCTCCAATTAGTATTTTTCTCCAATTAGTATTTTTCTCCAAAGCATTCACAACTTACCTAACGGAAAATGTGTAAAAGCTGATTGAGAGTGTGGCCATCCAGTAACTGGAGCCACATTTTCTGAGACAAATAATATGCACAACCTGATGAATCCCACTTAGCTGCTGCTGTAAAGATTTTCATTTAATTTTGCCTCAGGTGGCAGTTGGAGTGCTCCAGGCTAAGCCATAGAGGTCTTGGATGTTCCAACTCCTTCTGGGCCCCAAATTCCAACCTTGCCTAACATCAGCAACACTTCTTTACAACAACTTTACAATAAGGATTCTCCTCCCCCTCTACTCTGCACTGGTGAGACCACAGCTGGAGTGTTGTGTCCAGTTCTGGGCTCCCCAGTTCCAGAGGGACAGGGAAATACCGGAGAGAGTCCAGTGGAGGCTACAAAGATGCTGAAGGGACTGGAACATCTCTCTGTGAGAACAGGCTGAGAGCCCTGGGGCTGTTTAGCTGGAGAAGAGAAGCCTGAGAGGGGAGCTGATGAATCTCTGCAGGGTTGAGGGGCAAGGAGAAGGGGCCAGGCTCTTGTCAGTGCTGCCCTGGGATAGGACCAGGTGCAGTGGTTGCAAGGTGAAGCATCAGAAGTTCCACTACAACATGAGAAGTTTCTTTCCTGTGAGGGTGACAGAGCCTGGCCCAGGCTGCCCAGAGAGGCTGTGGAGTCTCCTGCTCTGGAGACTTTCCAGCCC
>JANHFX010016525.1:0-36492 GCA_027560015.1 Chloroceryle amazona
CCTGCGTTGCGGGTCCCTCGGTCCATCACTCCCGCGATGGACTGTAGCCTTTACAGCTCCTCTCTGACACTTTCCTATTGCAGCTCCACGGCAGTATTAAGCTGTAGACATCACTGAAACTGAGCTTTTGCACACACAAAGACATGTATGGTCTGGACAGGATGACACTTGTCGTGTGCTGTGACAAATCTTCCCAAGACTGTTTTTTACAAATTGTTTTCCTTCAAACTGTGATGTTTCATTTGGGAAAATAAATGTTCTCTGAAATCAAGTCTAAGGACAAGCTGAAAAATGTTTTCAGATTTATACACATTCTTATTTTCTTTCTTTGGGGGGGTGGATGTGAGCTGCTGTTACAAAAAAGCTTACAGTAGTAGAATAGATATGCAGGTGTGGTACATACTGGACTCCTTCAAATACATTTCATTTTCCTGTCAGATGCAAGACAATTAGATTTGCAAGTTAATTTTAAGAATAAAACACAAAAGCCAAGACCTCTGAAAACCTCCATCTTTGTCCTAAAAAGTAAGAGGTGTACACCTCATTTCCAATATGACTTGTCACTTACCTTTAGGATAGGAATCAAAAGTCACAAAATACCTAAAATTACATCAATGATAGGGACTGTAGAAAACTGATACTGGGAAACTTGTAGACATCACTAGCAAAATCCCTCTCTATGAGAAAAGAAAGTCTCCTTTCTTATCTCCCAACATCAGTCTGTACAAGTTGAAGCTACATGGGCAAATACAATCATCTGATGCCATTAAAAGCGTTTTATATTTCCTAAAAATACATGTAGGATAGAAAATGTGCTCTATGTTGTGTTACTCAGTAACCTGGATATATTTTTTTCCCAGGAAATGTCATCTTTGCTATTCCCTGTGGTTTAGACACAGATGAGCCAGTAGATGTACATGTTATTACACACTTCTCCAGAAGAGATTTTCACATGTCCGAATGTTTTTTCCATTGGAAAGATGCACTGAATATTTTGGCAAACTGGCTTTTTCTTACTTCTCTCTCTGTAATCAGTGGCTACGTTTCCTTTTGTTCTAATTCCAGCGTGGCCACAGCCCTTCTAAAGCAAGAGCTGTAGGAAAGAAAAAAAAAAAGTAAAAAAACCTACCCTAACAATTTCTCAAGTGACAACTATCACAGGAGAGTAATTATATCATTGTGAGCATCAAATCTTGTTTTGACAATGGCCTACGTTCATTAAATGTTAACGTCACCTATGTTAACACAACAAGTACATCAAATAACAACTAAGGCATTGAAATAACAGCAGGTAACTTGCTAAAATACACTGAAAATGCAACAAGTTTCATCTCCTTTATAAAATGAAGGCAAGAGGTGACAGCAGCTGAAGTTCATGTTAAATCCCTGGCATAACTTATTTAGTTAACAAGAATACGCATAGTTAAATCATACCTAAGGCAGAGCAGTTACAAAGCAATACCCACAAGTTTGTCACACAATTTTACTTTCCCCATGGAAAACAAAAAAAAAGTGTGATCATCACTAAAGCACTTTCAACACACTCTTTAGGCCTAAAACTTACCTCTGAAACAACATCTGCAACATTGAAATACTGTTGGTGGGGTGAGTTCTCCGGGTGTGTGCCTCTTTCGTGACAGCACCAGTGCTGGGGTGAGGAATTTGCTCATCTTCATTGCTTGAAACATCTGCTGAAATTGGATATCATCCTCCCCATACCACGTCTACACTGCACTTCACAGACTACACCCCACTTCACAGGCTGCACTGCCCAGTAGAAGAGCCTGCTGAGGGCTGGTGCTGTCTCCAAGTCTCCCAGTGCCCTGGTTCCCTTTCATCAAGGAAGAGGGAAGATGCTTATTGTTAGCAGCAACATCTCTTTCCTCCTGGTATTGATAATGGTGACATGTCATGGAGGAATATCACTCTCTCATTTAAACCTCTCATGAAGCAAAACCCAGCATGTGAGGGAAATATGCCATCAATCCTCCCTCACGTTAGTATCAGTGGTACAGATAAAGTATGTGTCTCAGCTTTTTACCTCTCCCTTACTCTATCTCCTTATCAGAGCTCAGCATCCTTTCTGGTTGCGATGCTGCATTAACACTAAGTACAGTTTCAAGGGTTGAGTTTTGATTGGTGGTGTGTGGTGGTTTAGGGTGTTGTTGTTTTTTTGTTGTTGTTGTTGTTGTTGTTGTTGTTTTGTTTGTTTGTTTTTTGTTGTTGGTGGTTTTGTTTTGTTTTGTTTGTTTGTGGTTTTTTTTAGTTTTGTTTTTCCTTTTTTTGTTTGGTTGTTTTTTTAATTTTTAGTTTAGTTTAGTTTTGCATGCCTGTTTGAAAAGGTACTTATTTTTTCCAAGCAACATTCAAAACTGCAGTAATTTTAGCAAAATCAGAGGGTCACACTGAAAACTGTGCCCTGCTATTGGATATTCACAGAGACTGGGTTATATGCCAACAGTTAAAAGAGAACTCATGACATCAAGACCCTCACCTCTTTTGTATATGCATTACATGGTATTGATTGTAATTGAAAGGATACGTTCATTAGTTCTGTTTGTTGGTCAGACTGGGCTCATCCAGCTTGACAAGGTGGTAACTGTTCACAAATAACCACACTGTACGTAATCCAGCCCCTTCGGTGATGTTTTCCCAGTGGTCAGCTATTAGCTAGTCATACTGAAGGTTCAACTGAGCATCCATCTAAAAAAGAAAAAAAGAACTTTATGGTTAATTCAGTAACAGTGGAGAAGATAGCAATGATCACATTCACATCTATCTTCATGATTATCCGTTTTACTGGCAAGTAAGGCTAGAAGCCCATTCTTCATGGGGTAGAGAATTAGTCCAGAAGCAGAGGAAGGCAATGAATCCCTAAAATTCACATGCATTTTCTTTAGTTTAGGAAATTTGCTCTTCTAGGTCTTGGGCATAGGCCTTACTAAGGGTCCCTTACCATACAAGAAAGTGCATAAAAAAACATGCATAGGATACATAGGAACATGCATAAGGTAGCACTGGGATTGTCCCTGATTTTATTACTTTTATGTTGCTATGCATTATATTAATACAGTTTCTTTTATGGTCTTTCTCAAAATAGAAGAAAATATGTCTGATAAACAGTGTATTGAAGGCTATGTAAATTGTCACAGCTCATTGTTTCCAGTTCTGTTTTGATAAGCGACTGTGTATTCACAAGGCACTGAAAGCAGTTTGCATATCAGATTGACCTTCCACATTTCTATTGCTGTTAACTTTTTACTAAAGAACTCTCCGTCCAGTACTTGGATAATCAATACAAAAGTCACATACATCTGCTCCAGTTAGAGGCATGGGTCCAAAAAGCTTCAACCCTGCCAATTCATATGGAGAGACCTGTAATTTGGGGAAATACTTTATTATCACTGTATATCAGCACACAGCAATCAGGAAGCTCTGTAGTAACACATGGGATCATGATGGAGACATTGCACTTTCATGCAGGATGGGAGTTACTCTGCTGTTCATCCTCCAGTGGCTGATGAGGTCTTCACAGTTCATACCGAGCTGGGCTGCAGTTTTTGAAATGCTTATGCATGGTCCTTGATTTCTCTACTTAATAATGTTTTAAAGTTCAGATTATCTACTAGCGTGAACAAACAGTACTTCTCACATGGACTCTTTTACTCCAGGACATAACATTAATAAAGCTCAAGACTCTCCTGAATATATCAGAGAGGTGCTCTTGACAAGTTTCCCTACTGCAAAATATTCATAAAACTAAATGGGTGTAAATGAGGTCTGGAGACCACACTAAGAGTTTTTAAAACTATAACAGGATTAAAAATGGCATATGGTCAAAGTCCTTAAAAAAAAAGAAAGTACACGAAAGTATCTAAAAGTTACAGTGAGACATCCTTGAATAAATGTTTATAAATTTTATCAAACAACTCATCATTTTGACAGTTTTCTATAAACTGATAGAACATGCAATGCATTTAATTTATTTGTGGCAAGATAAAGATAATGAGTAACATTTTAAAAGTTTATTAACATAGAATGTCCTGGCACAGTCAAACTTTCATACTTCTATTATTTAAGTTATATTTTCTAAGAACTCAAAAAAGTTAGCCTTACAAAAGGGAGTTTCTCATTGCAAAAGTCCTTAAAATGATCCTCATCATCTTTATTTGTACAAATGCAAACCAAATAAACTGACCTTAAACTAAACTGGATATACCTCAAACTAAAAAATACTTGTGGGCAGCAGAAAATGTTGCTCCAGTAGGGAGCCAATGGATTGCTGTAGTAGTCTATATCAAATATGCTAAACCAGCAACAAAAAAAAGTAAATTATAACAGAAATGCTGATGCTGCCTTTACTACAGGATTCCCTGCAGAAGCTATTCAAGAGGCCACAGGCCAAGCAAACAGAATGAAGTGATGCATGCTCGTATTCCCTTTTGTTACTTCACTGCTGTGAATACTTTGTCTTCCAGAGATAATAATTATTTTGCGTGAGTTATGTGCTTTTGTGTTAGGTTTACCCCTGAACATCTGCTGGGACTGATAAAGGATTAGAGCTAATGAAATCACATGAAGAGTGACAGACATGAGAGATACTTCTTTGTTTTCAATTTGTGAGACAAACCAAATCTTGCATTTTGCCTAGCTGCTGTACCAGCAAATACATGTGACAAATGAGGAGTACTCAAAGAAATCTTTTATAAAATGGAAGAATGATGATTGCAGAGGAAGGTGCACCCTCTCTCTACTAGAAAGAACTGCTCTGCATGCACAGAAATTCTACATCCCACCCTCCATACTCTCCCAAAAGAAAAGACATGCTTATTTTGAGAGAAGATTTTTCCCTCCAGCGAGGACCCAGTTTGAAATCAGCTGCCCCTACCATCCACAGGAAGGCAAAAGCTCTGTTTTTTTTTTGTGAAAAGTTTCCAACAGCATGCATCCTATAAGAGCATCACTTCACCTACTGAGACTCTACCCCAGGAGTTCATTCCTTCTGCTGATGATCTTATATTACAGCAGAATTTCTCCCAGGACTTTTCTTTTGAATGACAGCTAAAGGCTTAAAAACTCAGAGGTGAGGAATGAAATACATCAAGTCAGAGTCTCCTCTCCTTCAACCTGGGTGCCCTCATTCACACTCAAATGAGTGAGAGGAGACCAAGAGCCATTAAGTTTAAGTCATCTCTAATAAAAAGTTACAGCTTGTAGACAACGGAAGGCAAAAAAAGCTAAGCTGCTGTGCGAGGCAGTGTCTGGCAGGTGGCAGTGTGGAGAGAGCAGAGCTCAATACCTGCAGCCACAGAGCTGCGATGAGCTGGAGCTGCTTCCACGGTGAACCTGGACCGCGGAGCTGCTTCTAGCAATCTAATCCATATGTGCTAATGTCTTGCTCCTAATCCGAGTGAAATACTCTCTTGGTTTATTCTCAGAATGTGCTTTTTCTTTTCATAGGCTTTGGCTGTATGGGGCATTCACTTATAATGTCACTGCAATTAGGGCAAAGTACCTTATTTTACCCAGAAACAAAAGACAGTAATTACAAAGAACTACTATTTATTCTTATTTTTCAGTTACGAAGCTTAAGCAATTTACTGATTACTTTTTCTTTCTTGGCTGTGGAACTTACAGCTGGCATAGGTAAGAAATTCTCCCTACTATTTCTTCTTGGTTTCTGAATTAAATGAAGCACACTCAATTAAACATTAATACTCAATCTGTCCTCCTGACATAGAAAGCAATGAATTGACAATTATAAACAGTCTTTTTCAGCTCCAACTGTTAGGATGTATTTGTAGTATCATAGAATCATTTTAGTTGGAAGAAACCTTTAAGATCGTCAAGTCCAACCGATAACCCAGCACTGCCAGGTCACCACTAAACAGTGTCCCTCAGCACAACATCTCCACAGCTTTTAAATCCTTCCAGGGATGGCGAATCAAACCACTTCCTTGGGCAGCCTGTTTTTTTCAGATAATATACATCATCAAATCAGGGTAATCTTGCACTGATCTGTGGAAACTTCTACTAGATATGCAGTTTCATAATGACCAGTATAGCCATTATTAAAGAAGTGATAGCAGATTTAATAATTTTACTGAACTACTCACCAATATGACTAATTAAACCCTGGATATTCTGTATCTGCTGAAATGCAAAAGTAGACAAGACAACACACAAATGCAAATAAACAAAAAAACCCAAACCAGAAATAAGCAAGTATAAAGCAGAAATAAGCAAGTATATATACATACACTAGCAATAGCAAAGTATAATTTTGCTACCAATTAATGCAAATCAGATTAATCTCAGACCTTTACAAAAAAAGAAAACACACAGCCACTTGGATAAGGTAAAAAAAAAAAAAAAAAAGAGAAATAAAAAGTACTTCCAGAAGGCAGTGTAATTTTCCTACCTTCCTCTCAGCTACCTAAGGCTCTTTCAGAGGGAGCATCATTAAGTGTGCCATAGTTAGGTTTTCAGTGTCATTACACTGATCTGCAGGGGAGTTCTGCCAAATCCCCAAGTTCTCTGACAGTAGCATACCTCTAAATACATCAGTTAGAAGCATGAGGTGAACAGAGACAAGGAACAGTATTTGCTTTGGGAATATATCAGTCTCCTGTCTTGTATATATTAGTAAGCTAAATCCAAGAGAGTCAGCTGTATCACTTGTGATCAAAGAAAACAATTAATCAACAGCTTTAAGGCTTCGCAGAATTTTAAATATGTATTTACATGTGGTGGATGCTGTTTATCTTAGGTGTCTTTGAACATAGGCTCTGAAGTCTTGAGGGAGTGTCTGGCAGGTATTCTGACATATAAAACATCTTGTGAGAGGCTGGTTGGTGATTAACTGTTTATAGAACAGAATTTTTGACTCTGGGAATTTGAGGTTTTAATTAAGCTAGTTTGAAAACAAACAGAGAGCTACCTCTTTACAAGTCACTTAAAATTCTTACTGGTTTTAATATTGTTAGGTTTTGATCAAACTGTCTTTAATACTCTTATGTTTTGATCAAACTGCTGTCAGTTTGTATGGCTGCAGTGTAGCTGGTATGGAAGTCAGACAATAAATAAGGAAGCTATTATTAAACAAAAAGAACATTACGGTGCTGCGAGTACTTCAGGAAGTGCTCACAGACTATATAATTCACACAATAGAGTAGCCCTGATGAGGTCAATGAGAACAATCACATCATGGGCAGAAGACCCTCCTGGGGACCTGCTGTAACAAGTGCTTAGAGAGGAAGCCAGGATAACACCACTCAAAAGCAAAGTGACTGCAGCATCAGGGTCCCCCTGTGTTCAAGTTCACTATGTTGGGTTGTCCAAGAAACAGGGCTCCTCTCCTGCATCTCCTGAGACCGCCAGGAGGAGGATTTGGGGTCTGTAGCCCACTGAATATAGCACTGAGAGCTGTGCACACAGACAGCCACACCTCTGACCTGGTGGGGTGTGTCACAGAATCTTAGAATATTTTGGGTTGGAAGGGACCTTTAAAAATCATGCAATCTCCCACCCCTGCAGTGAGCAGGGACATCTGCAACTAGATGGTTAAAAGAATGTTTCCAGGCATGGAGCATCTACCATCTCTCTGATCAACCTGTGCCAGGGTTTCACTGTGCTCAGCGTAAAAAATTCCTTCTTCATCTGTAGTGTAGATCTTCCCTCTTTTAGTTTAAATCCATCACCCCTTGCCCTGTCACAACAGGTGCTGCTAAAGAGACTGTCCCTATCTTTCTGACAGCCCATTTAAATACTGAAAGGCCGCAGAAAGTCTTTCCTGAGCTCACTTTCTCTTATCCAGGATAAACAACCCCAACTCTCTCAGCCTGGACTTAGAGCAGACAGGTTTCAGCCCTCAGATCATTTTTGTGCCCTCCTAGTACAGGTGCTTCCCTAGCTGAGGACTCCAGAGATGGACCCAGCAGTGCAGGTGGGTCTCAGAGAAGAGTAGCATCATGGTTCCAGAACCAGACAAGGACAGTCTGACCCATTGCAACCTGTTTAGTTAGCCCTCATGTTCAAACTGTCACAAAACAAATTAATCCACAAACTCAGCTAAACAGCTGTCAATGTCTAAGGTCTACAAGGCTTTCCTTGGGACCCAGTGGTTTCATGGAAGCCAGACAGAAACAAACCTGAAACTGGAAACCATCGAAGAAAAGACATGAGACAGACCCTGTACTTACAGATAATGCTGAGCAAGCTGCATGACTTGGCTGCCCGCTGGCATCGCTTGGGTGGCTTCATTGGGACATGCATGGCATGGAGCACCTACAGGATGGAGACTCTCAATCTTGCGCTAAAAGATCATCCAGTGTGGTATTTCTTAACTTTTACAATTACTTTCTTAGATGGACTTGTTTCAAAGCTTGTATTACCTTTATGAATGTTCATATTAAGAAAGGAAATGATAAAATAATAAATCAGAGATCTGAGGATTTTGCCACCCCACAGCAAAGCAAGCCACTTTCAATTCTGTTGTGCCAGAACTAATTAATGAAAGCAACAGGAGTTCTTAAAGATCATTTCTGGGCATCTTTATCTAAAAATAAAAAAAATCATCCTCACACTCCAAATAAAGATGAATTGACATCTGGGTATCCCACAAAATGACAGTATAGGCCATCTATTAGAGAAAGTAACATTGTGAGCCAGTGCTCACAATGCTTCCACACTTTGCTTTTGAATCCACTCCAGCTGGATGAATAGACAGCACAACTCCCCAAATGAAGGCATTTTGATAGCATGAAGCACTCAGAGGACAACAATCAAGCCTCACCCTTATAATGACAGGATTTCAAAAAAATGACCATTTTTAGAATAAATGAGGAAGAAAAGATGTCTTTGAAAGCCATACTTTGTTTTCTCCTAGAAGAGGTGTAATGCAAACTGTTTTTTCACAGCTAGCAGAATCCAGCCAGATTGTGAAGGCGTGAGCATGGGAGACACTGAACAATAGCTCTATTCACCTACAACCAAATTTTCCAAATCTGAAGTCTCACTTTCTGAGTTCCCAGACCGAGCCATGAGCCTTAAGTTTAATTGTGGTATCTGAAAAATCATCACATCCAAATTATGTTAGTTTTGATTATTCAGGCCTTAGCAAGGGGAAGAAAAGGGTCTGAGCTAAGCCTAGCAGAGACGGTGTGGTAGATTAACCCAAAGACATACCTGTGAGGTGACAGTGAAAAATGAAGAGAGATGTGGAACCTGCAGGGAGAGGCAAAAACATTATTATACTGTTTTTTGAGTATTTTCTAAGCACCACCTGATGCTATAGCTTACAAAGGGTAGAAAACATATAAAGGGGAACCAGATGACACCTCTGACATGAGCCAGGCAGAGATATGGAGCTGGAGGAATCTAGAGAGAGTCTTGAGAGATGCTGGCACAGTTTGACTGCAGATACAGTCTGTGATGGACAATGAGATTTACCCTGGAGAAGTAAAACTGAGCATTCCTGCTTCTGCCCTGTCCAGGAGCACAGAGAAGCCTGTGCGTGTGTGGGGAGAAGGGGACAAGGGCTAGGGCATGGCCCTGGGGCTGCCCAGGCACACTTGGTTTGTCCTAGATGAGAGTCAAACCCACAATCTTCTCACCACAGAAGCTGGATCACTAACAGTCTAGCCCTAAGTAAAGAAATAGGCACAAGAAATTAATGAGAAGGGTGCTCCTTTTGCTTATGTCTCCTGGATGTTTATCTTTTTTTCATGAAAAAAAAATATTCTCTGGCCACTCTGGTGAGTAAGTTTACCATTTTGGAAACTGCCTCACCACACCCACTGGATGCTAAATCAGAGTTATATAACTTGGCTATTTACAGGTGGTTTGACTCACCTCTGTGCGTTGTGCCATCAGTGAACAGCTGGTTTTGAAGAATAGGTAGCTCCTCTGTAGTGATGCAGAGAAGGAATAGTTTGTCTCTAAATTTGGTGACTGTGGGAGCACCTACCTGCAAATTTACAGTAGTGAGGCAATGTTGAGAGAGAGAGGAATGAGTTTCAACCAGAAGTCAACATGGAAGTGATTTGGTAACAAATCTCTATGCAAAAAGTCATAGTGCATACAGGTTTCCATAAATATTATCACAAAGCCTTCCTCAGCTCTACTGTAGCAATTCAAACATATAAATATACAAGTAAATGCCCAAACTCACTTCCTAGTTTAGACACAGAGGGATGGACATGACTGCTGGTTTGAGACATAAAAAGTGTCATGCAGATTCAGATTTGTCTGCTGGGATATCTCCAAGTGACGTTTTTAGAGATTATTTTTCTAGTCAGTGCAATAGTCCTGAAAAGTTAGGGCCAGATTGTATTTTTACACTTGTTAGTTTTTCTGTGAATGAAATTTCAAGCTGAAGGTAGAAATCTCACCAGGCTTAGCTATTAGATCCTCTCTCAGCATGCCATAAATTGGAAGCCAAAAGAGCAGTGGCCAGGTTTGAAAAAGTTCATCTTAATGAGAAACAAGAAAGGTTAAATGTTCTAACTCTGTTACTCACTGGGAATTATTTGCTCAGTTCTAATTTTAACTTTGGATAGTCCAGTAAAAGGTATCACATCACCACCTGGGTAGCTGTCATACAAAAACAATGAAGCTACCAACTTTCCTCTATTGGATGACATACTTGGGCAGTAGCCCTTTAAAAAAGCTTCAACTTCTTCAGAGCACATTTGGGTTTCCATTCATTATTTTCCTGATGCTGAAAGAAACATTGTTCATCCCAGAGAGAGTAGTTATACTGTATTTTAAAGGGTTAACCAAAAAACTAATTTTGATGCAAATTTTCCTCTTTTAGGATTTTAAAACACATCTACAAAGTGGCTGCTGGGCAAAGTCATTAATTTACAGTCCATGGGATCTCATAGGGAAAAAAAAAAAAAGAAAAGGAAAAGAAACGAATGATGTGATTGCAAAAGTGACTGCTATCTACAAAAATGTGGATGGCCAGAATGAGGATTAAAATCAAAAGAAGGACTCCACTCCCCATGAGATGAGCTAGTGAATGCTGAGTGTAGAAGGACTGTTAAGAAGAAGGAAAAAACAAACAAACAACAAAAAAACCTCTCCACAATTCTTAATACACTTAGTACCACCTACAATCTGTAACCACCTATACATTCACAACTCTCTTCCACCTTTTTTTTACCAACTTCATCTGTAGCACTTAGCTAGAAGACCACCCTTTACCTTCTCCAGTCCTGCTTGCCTTCAGTGAGGAAGTATCATCCACTTCTGCTTGGACCTTGCTTCCCTGTGTCTCTTGAGTTCTTGATCTGCAGCAGTGTGGGACTAGATAGGTACAACTGACACAATAATGATAAACCATTCCACAAACAACAGAAACCTTCTCCTTGGAAACATTCCAGGTGAAGTTGGACCTGCTCTAGTTGCAGATGTCTCTGCTCACTGCAGGGGTTTGGACTAGATAATCTTTAAAGGTCCTTTCCAACCTAAACCATTCTAGGATTTTATGATTTGTTAGCTATTCTGAAAGGCCAGTCATATTGTCCATATTCTTCTTTGGTTGTTTTGCCACAGAACCACTCATTTTCAGTCTTTTACTGATGTCAAGCTGATTGTTATCACTGTCTCCAGCCCTTCTGTCTGATCATCAAACACCTAAATGTACTAATTCTGGGGGCACAGTCTTATCCCGGTGAGGTAGGATTCCTCCTCTTAGGAGAATACATTTCTCTGTGTCAGCTGGCATGGGAACTTTATGACATAATCCTGATAGCAATCCAGCTCCTTGGGTCTCCTCTTTCTTCTCCAAGGCCCTCTAGTCACTGACAGAAAAGGCAAATCCTTATAGCTGAAATACTGTTGCCCAGAGCAATGGGCAAAATACTCCCATCACAAGTCACAAATCTCCTAACTGCTTTTGGTATTTGCACCCTGAAGTCTGAAAAGCAGCTGCCCAGCATCATGATGAAAGATACATGTCACATCGCCATGAAATATCTAGTTACTGCAGGAATGTGGCACTCAAATATGCTGTCGAGAGAAACTCTCTTTGTTTCTACTGGATCAGAAGCAATTACACCATGTTAACCAAGCTGCACTTTCACCAGTTCCTACTAAGTCATTGCTCAAGCAGAAGGAAGATACTACACATCTGAAAAGCTGGAAAAGCTGTTCCTGTTATATATGTAGCAACCTGACTGTTTTCCAGTATTTATTGATCCAAAGTGCCTCCAATTCATTATACCATTAGAAGAAGAAAAAGTACAATAATCCCCTTTATATCTCTTGTAAATGAATACAACCGTGATTATAATATATTTTGAGTGCTTGAAGTAACTATTAATTACTGAATGCTTGTTTCATAGTGAATTGTAATACCATCTTTTATAGACCAACTTCTTTATGTATTCTCTCTAACACTTCCAAGATGCTATGGAAACGGTCTGTGCTTTAAAATGAATAAAGTAATAAAATCAATACAATAAAATCCTAATTTCTTTCCCAAAACCACTGTAAACTTCCTGATACGGTCTCATCAGATCTAGCAAAGTAAGGAGGATTGGTCAAATCCCTTGTTGTTTCTTAGGGTTGTCTAAGAACACCACCTATGCTACATTCCTTAATAATGATAAAATGTCTCAGAGGTGCCTATTTTTGAATAGTACATGAAATTCAGGAAATAGTAATAGCAGTAACACCACCAATTTAGAGAAACCATGACAACTTTTTTTAAAAGACAGAGGGCTAAGCTTTCTGTTGATAAAATGACAAATTAAGTAAGTGTATTCTTCTTAATAGAACATGTCCTGGAAATACTTTCCTCCCATACTCTCTCTGTTGGGGAGCATGATATTTGTTGCTTGACTTCCTATTTAATAGTGCTGCTTTGCTTGTTGAAAAGCTGCTATACATCATTCTGAGAGTGATTTCATCTCCAAAGTGGCTGAAGTAACATGTATAAAGTGTTCTGGGGTTTTATTTTTTAAGGACCTATTATTTCACATGCAGCATCACTCTCTACAGAGAAGCCACCATTTCAGGGGTGGAATGCAGTAGCTATTTAATACTGACTAGCTATCCTCATGCTTATTGTAATTTGGGAATAGTAACTTTTGGAGTGACCTTCATAATTTATATTACATCATCTAGCTCATAGTTATATGGTGCTTATATGTCATCGTATTATGACATGCAGCCTGCAGCAGAAGAAGAAGGATGCTCTCCTGTCAAAATAAATGGCAAAATATTCAGTTAAATCCAAGAAAACTAGATTTAGGCCTCTAATCAGGTTACAGTAATGACTCAGGATGACTGACCTCCTTTCAAGATTTCTGATCAGGCAACAGCTTGTTGAACTTGTTCTGATCAGAACAGCTTTTATCTTGTTCCTGCTGCTGAATAGGCTGTCAGTCTGCACTCTGCTGGAGCTGTGGTGGAGGGTGAGTTGTGATCTGCAGTGATCATTCCCACTTAGGAAGCACTCCAAGTCTCTATCCTGCTTATAAAGAGGAATCAAAATATCTTATCAAACACTGTTATCATTTTCCTCTGGAGTTTTAACTGGTTTTGCCAAAAATAATTTCCAAAAGAAATATCTTTTTTATGATAGTGCTAAAGTGCTGTGCTAAAGTGTTGCTAGCAAACAAGTGAAATACAAAACACTTATGCTATATCAAATGGAAAACTTGCCCATTAGAGCTAACAGTTTGCATACTGTAGCCTGAAGGTGTGGATCCCTTACAAGGCTCCACCCTGTTACTCCACCCTGGTTACTCTATCTTTTTCCAGCTATAAAAATATGATTTTGCTCAATCTTTACATTTTAAGAATGAGGATGGATAATGAAGCTTTCAATACAGCAGGTTCATCTGCGAACACATATGCCTCATGGACAGAATAAATCTAAGCACATGACAGTGTGTGTGGACACATCAACCTACAATAAGAACATGAAAACACAATGGTATTTTACTCCATTTCCTGCTTTCAACAAGATGAAACTCTTAGAAAATACCACAGTATTTTGAAATAACTTACACTTATTTAAATGTGCTTGCACAATGCATTCGTTGGTACTCCTTGCTTTAGCACATGTAAAGATACAGAGATCAGGACACATTGTCAGAGAACAATAGGTCAAATCAATTAACTGGGTTATACTTCCATCCCATGATTAACTAAACCACTTATATACGTTTCATACTAACAAAATGGTGCATGTCTCAGCTCTGATCTGCTGCTCTCCTGGATAAACCATACGCCCCCAAATTCACAGCTTCTATATAATAAGCATCTATCTATCTTGCGAAGGAGAAGGATAGAAATAATAATTCTCAATATGATTAACCATTATAAGAATTTACAAGACAGGAGACATACCAGTAGAGAAAAGTTTCAAACTCGAAACCAAGCAATGTTTTTCAGTCTTTATATAAATATCAATCTTGTATTGAACTTGGTCTACTGCAATACTAGAATAATTTTCATAGAACAAACATGTTCAAAACCACTTCTATCTTGGGTCACTTTTGATAATTATAAGCCCAGCCCTGTAGACACCAAGTGCCTTGGCCTCCCACTTGTTTCAACAGGACCTGAGGGCATTCTGTCCCCTCAACAGCATCAAGGTTCATGAACCATCAGAAAGCTATGCAGACTTTACCTTTGAGCTGCAATGGAACTAAGTCACCTGCAAACAGCATATGAAGATACCACATAAATACTGGAGAAACCTTATGCTACAAGGGAGTAAATGAGCAAAGCAGCATGATGGCTTAAGGCGTGACAACAAAGCTATTACAAACTCAAGGTTCATTTTAGGAGTACATCATATATTTTACAGCACCTTTGAGTAGTTTTTTGTTGATGTTTTTGTTTGTTTGTTTGGTTGTTTTGTTTTGTTTTTCAATAGCTTCTTTATAAACAAGATATTCAGATAAGAAGGAAAGATTTTTATTCAATATGATGCATACCCTGTATATTTTTATTTTATGCTGGAAGGACATCACATAAAAATACAATCTCTGCTCAGCAAGTTTCAGTTTACGGCAGCAGATTACTCTTTATAAGCAATACAAGAATACTGAAACTTATCTCTAATGCTTACTGTACAGTAAATGCCAAAAAAGAGAAAAAATACAAGACATGATAAAGCAAAACCCAGCCCCTTGAAAGTAAAGGTGGTCAGAACATTCAATCTGGGGCTCGAAACCACAGTCCTAGTTTGAACGCAGCGCTGTGTTCAAAGCCCAAAAGATCAGCAGAGCTCAGACCTCCAGATTTTGATCATCAGAGTAGTAATTGCTTTAATCTGTTTTTCTAAATTGCAGCAGCACAAAAAACAAAATGAAAGAAATGCCCTTGGACAACAACAATTACAAAATAAACACTACCAAGAAAATAAACTCTAGAATTATTTATCTGTTTAATAGAAAAAAAAAAGTACATAGACTTCACATTAGAATTTCTTTCTGAAAATTCATTTCAAAGTGCTATAGCTCAAACACAATAAACTTGCCATGACTCACAGTACGGTTTTCAAAATGTGACAAAATTCCTTTTAGATATATGTGTACAAAATTAATTTCAATAGAACAATAAATTTAAATAATTTTTTTTTGCAAGCCATCTAAAAATATAACATTATCATTGAATAGCTAAATGTGCAGACAGGCTGCATATTTAAGCTGACCAGAACAGCTGACCAGGCATTACTCTAAAATCCTGTTCGGAATAGTTCAATTGGCCAACACTGTTGGTCTTGGCCTCAGTAACATTGTTGATGTGAACCACACATTTGGTCCCGCTGAACTTGCAATGTTTCCCTACATTTTTCATTTGGCCAACTCTCTAATTGCAAAACTTCTTGTAATAGACCTGATTTTTTTTCCAGACAAAAAGAATGTTATTAAAAATTCAAACTACATTTGAGAACTCCTAAGAATTACTTTACAGTATTTCCTCTTAACCTGCTGCATAATTGACTGTATTTCAATGACTTCCTTCCTCTGAATTAGATTGACTATTTGACCATTGATGGAAACTAATTTTTACTCAATGCAAGTTTTAAATACTGACGATACTATCAAATACCACAATTCAGTGTAATATACAAAGAGGTTATACATTACTACTACAGACAGTTCTACCATTTTCTTTTACTTGCCTCTTTATGACCAGTATGTCTCCCCTGTTCTGTGAAACTATACTCATGATACCTCATTTTATAAAGCATAGAGCAAAAAAGGCAAATACTAGTGCATCTGAGCCTTAGATCTTAGAATGACAGAAAATAACTTAAATGAGAGTGGATAGTATAACTAACCTGAGTGCTTGCTTGTTGTTTTCCCTAAACTCCCAAGGAAGCCAGGCAGCTCTGAGCACTGGGATCACATTCAATAATGGCAATGGAGTAATAGATTTCACTTAAGTCTCACAGTAGTATGCTTGCCAGCTGTATTGCACACCTATAGGTTAGGCTTCTCTGGTTCAGGTTCTACACTGTTACAATATGGACTTGCAGTAGTAAATGTGGTTGATTTTTCTAGACTACCTAGAAGCCACTGACAAGAAGACAAAACAAGATTTGAAATCTACAGTTAATGTTTAAGCCTAATAGTTACAGTAATTGAGTAGTTCTCCATGGATTTTCTTTGGTCATTGAGGTGTGTACAGAGACTACAGGAGATTATTTTATTGTGTAGTTTTCACAGCGCTGCAGGGTACATTGACAATGGGTTGGATACCACCCTCCCAGGGGGAAGGGATCAGAGTGAAGAAAACTCAGACAGCAGAATCACTCCTTAAAAAGCAGGGGGTAGGTTTTTTCCTTCCTGGGAAAGCAGAAAGATTTCTGGCCCCACAACTTTTAGGTATTGGAGGTCTCCTGGGGGTCAGAGTCATTTTTATTGGGAGTTGCTGCTCACCTCAGCCCTAGAAGTATCAGGGGTCTCACCCAGTTCCCTGGCCACTTAGGTTTATATTAATAGCTAATGTGTTGAAAAAGGCTCTATGAAACATGCTTTTATCATGTTTCCCGAGCCTGAGTAGGACCAGAGGGTTAAGTAGTAGACACAAGAGGTGCAAAGCTGGTTTTGTTTTGGGAGTAGACACAAAGATGTTGAAAGTAGATATGGAGATGACAAAAGTTGATGCCTTAAGGCATCCTAAAAAATGATGTCTCCTTTTTATCCACAGATTAAGCCAGCAGAGACCACAGCAACTGTTACAACCTCTGCTGAAACACCACAAAAGCGAGTTGGAGGGGCCTCTTCTACAGCTAGCACAGGAGTTGGTGAACTCCTGTTATGGAAACCAACAGGAGCATGGGATGCAGAGATGGCTCATGCAATTGCATCCATCAGAAACTAAACTGAGACTAGCAGTGTTTTTTGTATCTGCTATCCAAAAGATTGCAACTTCTATTTTGGTACAAAGCAGCAACAGCCCCATTCAAATGCCTGTTTTTATATTTGACTCAGGTCTCAGTTATTTTCAGTTTTGAGTATCTTATTATTGATACCTCAGCTCATTCACAGGCATGAGTCTGACATTTCCAAACCCTAGTCCAAGGTCTTCTCAAAAGTAGTTCACCTTAGTTGCTGCATTCCAGGCACCTTGCATGGACCTGACTTGCAGAAGGCGAATACTCAGCACTTTCTAAAAACTCAAAGCACCCTCCGGCTAGATTAATAAAAATTAAGGCACTCAAAAGCTAGTATTCACTTTTGAGAAATCTTTCCCATAACTGCAACAGAGTGATTGAAAAGAAAAATGGAAATCACAGGTATCCATAAAAAGATCCACGTGTTGCTTGTTCTCAAGGTAGTTACAGTGTAAACTTTATTCACATTCATAGTGACATAGTTAATAGCAAAAGGGTTTGCCCTTTATGCTCAGTAACCATATTTTACTCTATATCTCTAGAAAGCAGGAGTGTGTGTAAGCAATAAGAGAAGAACAGAAAAGTTGATGGATTACCAGATTTGTCTTCTGGTGGTGAATTCAGCTGTCTGGAATCATGAATGTTAGTGCAGGATGAAATGAGATAGTTATCTTTTGAACGAATTGTGACATAACAAATGTTAATACAATCTCAAAGGGAGGTACAGATCAGAATATCTTTAAAAAAAAAATAGGTAAAACATATCCTGCAACAAAGGCTGCTTTCAACTATGTGTAAGCAGTCTTTGATCCATCAACTGAATCCTTAGAAAGGGATAATATATTGCAAAACACAACACCCCTACTACTGCTGGGTAAGTGATTAAACTTTGCTCACGAAAAGAATGCTAGTACTTGTCATGGAGACCCAACCAAAATAATCAGAATGGATTTTTTTTTGGTATAAATTAGCACAGTCCTTTCCTTCTGGAAGCTGCAATCAGTACAGAGTAAAATGCATTGGTACTGCTGCAATATAAATGCATTTTACTTCAGATGGAAATTCCTCCCGAGGGCCATCTTCGTATTTCATGGCTTTTCAGCTTCCTCTGTGTCATCCTCAGATAAACCTATAAAGCAGAAAGAAGATGCTTAAAAATTCAGTGTACTTGGCAACTACATGCACTATATTGTTGATTCCATCAGTTTGTAAAAGCTTTGGTTATAGCTGGAGGAAACAAGTTATTAAATGCAAACCAGTTAGGATAAAAATATATAACTTGCAAATTCAAGCACTCAAGTCTAGAAAATATAAAAAATTAAGGCAATAAGGGCATTTTCACATCATCTCTTTTATGCATATGATGGATGATATAGTCTAAGTGATAAAAGCCAGGGACTACTTTGACATCAGAACAAAATGACAGAGAAAAACTGGGCGTTTTTCTAAGACACAGTTATTCCAATAAACTTGCATTTTTCCTGACCCTTTTTCTAGGTAGAACTGGCAATACAAATTGCAAGACAATAGAAAATTAGACTCCATAAATTCATTAGCAAGTTTTTGTCATTGTTGTTGGTTTGTGGTTTCTTTTGTTATTTTGTTTTCATATAAGACTGACACTTTGGGTAAGTGGATAATAACAAAACCCTTGTATTGAGGATAACTTCTGCCTTAAACCAAGAATATGAATTTCCTGTTTTCAAATATCAGTTCAAGAGATGAATCCATCTTGGAAAAGATATTAATCATTTCAATAATGAACCTGTCAGAATTGGAAAAGTGCATAGAAAAAGAGTTGCTTGGAATATATAGGGAACAAAAGAATGAAGGATAATCACACAAATTTGTACAGGCACATACTTGCACGACTTGAATTTAAAATGATTATTTAATCCAACAGTTTCTTACATTTTCTCCATTATTAGTTTAAGTTGAAAATTATTTAATTCTTTTCTAATGAATGCAAAGCTATCCAAAATAAATTGCCATCATCTCCAAATGATATATGAATAATAATAAAAATAATATATAGCTTTCATGGGTTGCTGTTTTTTTTTTTTTTTCTTATGAACCACCTCTGAAGGTGGCTGAAATCCCTACACACCTGGTGAAATGAAATGATCCAGCACATGACCAGAGTAAAATTTGAGCATCTAGGTCTTCTAAACCCAAGCCACCAGTTGCCTGTCAGCCGGCCTGCCTTCACAATGACATTCACAGACAATTTAGCACCGACAATCCACATAATTTTAAATGAATCTGCTTTATTTTAGATCTGTGCAATTCTGCATCAACAAAACCATCTAGATTTAATTCTCACTTTTTAGTTTACACAGCCAATGTTGTTTGGTGTCTAGGGATTTCAGTATTTACAGTGGTCTTTATGGCTGAACAAATTCTATCTATTTGTTCTATCTGAACAAATTCTATCTTAAGCTTGGAGACTGAAGGAAAGCATTGGTGAAGTCAACAGAGCAGGAAAGCAAGGATAAAATTGCCAAGATACATAAGACAAAAGCAGTAAAATTTCAGCAGCAGCCGGATCTACTTTTTAAAATTTTTATTTATTTATTATTTCTTTTTTTTTTTTTAAAAAAAAGGACAATTAAATATACCATATAAAGAGCTGACTCAGGTTTACAAAGGTCAGCCCTTGAACAGTAGTTCTTTTGTTCAAAACTCTTACCAAAGAGCCTATGCTGGGATACCAAAGGTACCAGTAGCAGGTCCCATCTTGTCTCATTAATGATCTAGGGGAATGAGGTACATGCCATGATAATAAAATGTGTGGATAAGAAACCAAGATGAACTACAAATGCTGGAGATGAGAAAGGAATATAGCTCTACGAATAAGAGATTAAAAAGGCTGAGAGAAGATAAAAGGAGCTACCACTTGAAGGAGATGCCTTCATGGAAATAACAATCTTAAACACAGATACTTGAAGAGGAAAGCCCTGCAGATGTAGCACAATAGCAAAAGCTGTTAAAGATGAGTTTGCAGTCAAATACCCCACCTAGCTCAATGCAGTGATGAAGCCACTGCAGGGCTCACAGTTAATACTGTTTCTGACTGTATAGCTTTGTTGAGATCACATCTGGAGCTGTTTATAGGTTTGTGCTATGTAAAAAGACACTGAAGAATATCTTCCTTTCCCACCATAATCAAGGAAAAGAGTTTGCAAGAATTATGAAACCAATTTATGGAAAAAAAAGTAAGAAAATTTTCTTTTACAAAAGCTGGGCACACACATAGTTTAGATGAGAAACAGCAAGAAGGAGGTATGATTATGGTCAGCTCTTTGTACCTGAAGAGAATAGCTGCAGATTTACCAGATACCAAGAAGCACTAACATGGGCATTAGCATTGCCCACTAAGTTGCACACTCAGGACTTGTGACACTGACACTGCACAGCCAGTGCCTTCAACTTCAATACGTTTGAGGACTGGCTAGAGGACATCTAAGAAGAGAAATTAAGGAAAGGAGGTTTACAAAAATATCATGAGGAAAAAAAAAAGTCTTCATGAAAAGGCTATAATATCCTAAAGCACCTTTCCTTCAGTAGTCTGAAAACATATCATAAATTAAAATGTAATTTTTAAATTATAATGCAAAACAATTTATCTGAGCCATAAAATAGTGCACAAGATACTGCTTTCAAAACCTGTTATTCCCATGACATTGACTTCTTACAAATAACCCTTGCATCTACTTCTATAATTGCCATGCCAAGATGAGCAATGGAATGGTTGTGAAATACAGTGGATCCACTAAACCTAATGTGTTTACTGTAATTATGGGCTGGCAGAACTAAAGTAATATAGCAGGATTTACCTCAATTTCACACAGATTTGCCCGACAGCATTATACATGGCTATAGAGAACCTGGAATACTTCTGCACAGATCACAGAACTACCACGAATGAACTGTGGGAGACATGAGCCAACAGGTGACATACAGATTGCAGCTGTTTGGATTGTGTAACTCCAAAATGGGAGGCAGTATGAAAACATGGCTTGCAATAACCAGCCTTCCCACCTCTACCCTGTATTCTTTTCAACATGCCATATTTGTTAGTCATCTAGGAGAACACCATGAATTTCACATTGATCTGACTGGCACATGATTTATCATAGTAGGTGAGACCCAGAGAGGTTTACCATCAGTATATTCTGACAAACTAAGGCAGATCCTAAGAAATATATGCTATAAAATGAAAAAAATTCTGTAGATTAAGGCTCCTTTATGTCATTTCATCATGACCAAAAGCTTCCTTCCATCTTCGTATCCCCCATCATGAAATTCTCAAGATTTAATTTTATAGATCACCTAAAAAATCCTATCAGAATAATACTGGTCTGAGCACACATTTAGACAAATGTACATTAAAAAGTTTATAACTCTATTTATCAGCAGTGTTAGGAATTGGGAAGATGCTTTTAAGAAATAATCATGATAAATTTTAACTCCTCTGAAGTAGGCAACCCCCAAGAGTTTCTAGAGGTAAGTTTTAAAAACAGATTTAAATCATATGATTAAATTAATATCCTGATTAGTAACATAAGACTGCATATACCTTAAGTAAAAAAAAACAGATTCCACCTTCAGTCACTTAAATCGCTCAAACTGTTTTGTCACTCAGAGCACATTATCACCCTCATGATAAACAAAGACCCAAAATACCTCAGTCGTGTTAATTTGTGTCTTGAAAAGCATGACTTAATGCATACATATCACCGAGTCACAGAAAGTTCATTTGTAGATCAAAATGTACCTTTGGGTCTTGAAAACTGAAGTTCAAAGAAAAACTGTTACATTGACAGAAACACCAAAGACAGCTAAAAAAACCCCCAACTTTCCAGGAATTATTATTCATATAGGTAGAGGGAAAACAAAACAAAAACACAACAACCAACAACAAACAACACAAAACCCAGCCAAACAAAAAACACCAACCAAAAAAACCTACTAAAAAATGCCCTAAACATTTAAAGGGAGGGATGATATTTGAGCATGATGGCAGAAGAAAGGAGAAAAGATCATTTTCTGTAGTCACAAATTGTTCACACTAAGCATGATATTGTAAGGTTTAAAGACGTTCAGGTTAAATAATTAGGCAATGGAAGAAGCTACCCAGTGAAGTGGCTGAGTCAAGGATATGAGAGTTTGCAAAAACAGGGCAGATTAAATCCTAGTGGGGATTAGTGAGAAGGAAGATACACAAGATTATCACTGGGTGACCCACAGGGTCATCTCTAATGCTATCATTTATGCTTCTATGATTCATCCTAAGTAGAACATTTTGGACTCCTATAAATTACTGGCTGAGTTTCCTGGATATTACTGTACATTAATCTACTCTGAATTATACATAAAACGAAGTCAAAGTTGGCTTTGAAGTGTTTGATCTACAGTATTTGACACTTCCCAGTCTCTTTTTTCATACAGTGACTCAGAAAAAGTTCTCTTATAACAAGACAACAAAAGTTATTTTGAGTTCAAATTAAGTTAGAGAAGGGAAGCACTGCTTTCTTCAGTTATTCCCAACTAAAAGAAAAGAGGAAAAAAACACCCCATCTCATGGCCTGGTGGTTAATATTTCTATTTCTAGACCTGACATAAAAACAGCCTTAGAACAAATTACAGCTTTAAGGCCACTGTTTTTAATAAAATTCTGGATCTAAAACTAAATGTTCCAAATGACCAAAGTTAATAACTCTTTTTGATTTTGTGTCAACAAAAGATGACAGTTTTTCCTCAGTACCTTCAAGTCTCATCTCTGAAAATCATCATAATCTTCTTTTTAAGAACTCCATAAGTTCACTGCTAATAATTTTCATTATCATTATAAACTGCTCATAGAAATATATACAGCTTCTTTTTTCTTAGCATATAATCTTTATTCCATGGACACAATTCCAAAGGGTTTTTCAGAATGTTTTAGAAAGTAACAATATCTTGCTTATCCCAAGCAAACAGACACAGTTTAGCTTGGAGTGCAGAAGGGATTAGTGAAAATACATTGACTCAAATGCAGTGCAGAAGACTGATCATCATGATGGACAAGTTACAAACTTTCCCACACTGCTTTAATAAGAGAAACTGGACTTGATTGGTATTCTGCATCACTTTTTATGGAATAATAAACTGACAGTGAGACATACCATCACCTCCCAAGTCACCAGTGAGTCACTGATCACTGCATAAATAGTTTAAAAATGATCAGTTTTCTGTCTGAGGAGGGGAGTGATGGCAGCTGAAAGAATGGGAAGCACGGACTGACTCATTCAGTAGAGAATTAGGTAAATCAAAGAAATTTGCTTAGGAAGTAGTGTGACTGAGCAAGGACTTAATTTTCTTTGTTCTAAGGGACCATATACATCACAGGATGGATAACAAGAAACAAGAGTTTCCATCACTCACTTTTAAATATACCCCCTACTAACTGCAACTAACATGACAAGTCCAACCTATATGAAGCTATTGATAGTTAACTGCCACAAAATAGCAGGAGTATAAGTGGCAGCTCTTACCTTGGGGATTGCAGGGTCTACTCCCACAAAACTTTTAAAACCTTACTAAAAGTCTTCCTTTTGTCATTCTGATTTAACAGTGACATGTAATTGCAGTTTAACCCCTTGGAGATAACAAGGAGGTACCAATGACAAAGGTAATATTTATCAAGTCTCTCTCTATATTTTTTTTTAATTAACTTTTAAACACCTTACAAAATTCTGGTGCATTCATGCCTCTCAATGTAGAGGTAGCCCTCAGTGGAGACTGCAGACATTGGCTTCCAGCAACTCAGGCTGACTATGAAAGGAAAAGTTACATGACATGTAAGGAAAAGTTACACTGTCCCTCCCAGGGCAATTTCTGCTTTGGTTCTATGTTTTCCAAAGTACAGCAACTAAACATCCCTATCACTAATTTCATCCTGACAATTAATAACTTATGCTGTGTTTATTTTATATAATACCGTTTTCTTCAATCTTCATTACATTCTATGGTGCACACACATACTTGTACACATCCCTACTACAGAATTTTCTCTTGAGAACCCCTATACCTAAAAACCATTAGTTTCCATCAATGGGTCCAAGGAATGAGCAGCTAGATTGAATTGCTGCTCATCTGTGTTTGGTAAGGTGTGCACCAGTTCAATGTTCCTGGGATTGAGTATTCAAGCTGTAAATGAGAGAGTTCAGACTCCTACATCTATAATATTGTGAATTTTCTGTGCTTTCTTTAGGTCTTTCTTCTGCTTCGTATTTGGAAAATGCTCAAGACATATGAAATGCTTCTAATATAAAGTTACTCAATTTGAATATCAAGGAAAAAGATCCAGAGACATGACGAAAAATTCCCAAGGCTCACGGTTGCTGCTTCTAATGACACCAGTCAGATACATACATATATATATTTATATATGTACATACACACATACACCCCCCCACCCATACACACACTGCTGGAATTAACACATTCTGTAAGAAACAAGGAGCTGCCAGAACACCAAATCTATCTTACACTTATAGATATTAAGTAGAGAAGAGCAAGATTCTGGTTAAGAAGAAGCAGTGTATAGGTCTGTAAGCACCATTGTCATAACAGTATTCTAAGCTCCATTCAGAAGAAAAACAATATCAGCAACAACAAAAAAAAAAAAAAAAAAAACCCAAAAAAAAAAAAAATCAACCAAACAAAAAAACTCCACAAAATCCAAAAAGTATTACACAGCAAACTGAATATGCTTGCATGAAGGCAGGCTGCTGCTTGAAAAGCTGTCACCTACCTGAAATGAAGTCACTGATCACTACTGTGGGAAATGTAATTTCAATTAAGCCAAAATTTGGCATGACAAATGCCTATTTTCTCCAAATAATCTGGCTTAATACAATCACTTATCAAAGCCTGGACATTTTTCTAGGAAAGCTTGCTAATGTCTAAGAAATGGTTGTCTTCATTTAAAAACAATCAGAAGAAGTCATCACAGATGACAGACTTCAGCTGGAATGGGTATTTCTTGCCAGGAAGTAAATCCTTACAAATGAGTTTGCTTTTCAGTTGCCAAACCTCCCTTCTTTCTAATTAGCTATCGGCCTTTGTTATAGGGTAGTAAATTAATTCAGTGGCTTCTAAGGCAAATAAATACAGTACAAATATAAAGCATAATTAATTATGGACACAAAAATGTCAATGCTTTATTCTTTGCCATGTTTTATCTTCCCATTCACTGCAACCCAAAATCTTATTAAGCTTTTCAGAAACACTGGCTCTTTATTAATTTATTGTCAAAAAGTAACATATAGATTTGGGCCATGTACATTGAGATTAAGCAGATGAGAGTATAATATGACCAGGGTCTTTTTTTGTGTAGATGTAACTCTTGGCTTTTTCCTGTGGAGAAGTCTTTTTGCCTGATTGATTCCTTGTGCTGGTTTGTTGACTTCCCAGACAGACCGACCAGCCAGCTGCCAATTAACAAATCCTTTATCTTCCCAGACAAGCGATCACCATGAAAGATAGGCAAATCTCCAGGGGTAGGTTAGCTTTAGAGAAAAATTTCCCACCATTTTCATAGGAATGGCAGTGAATCCTACTCCTGGAGATAGCCACTCAGTGTCTGCCTGGTGAAAGATCCTTCGTGGATATGATACAAATATGTATTACAGTCAATCTCTACTCCTGTAGGTTGGCTGCAGCTCATAACTGACATCTGAAGACCTACAAAATTCCCTGTTAGTATAACTTAAAATATTGTTTACTTATGTAACTTTAGCAAACTTTTCAGCTGAAATGATTTTCCTTAGAAAACTGCAAATGCAGGTCAAACAAAACATCAGTTAAATTTTTGATGAATTTCTCAGACCAATTTGGCTAAAAAAAAATAGTTACAGCATTTTTATTATTTTCATATTTCACACTGAGGTATTAAAATAAACCTCCACTAATATAACGAGGTTTTTTTAAGAAGTTAGCAGATATGAAGTCTATGCAAAATATCTCATTTGAGGAGAAAAAGAGAAACCTGTATCAATCATTGGAGATAGTCCGACAATAACAAATTATCTATTTTTTTTCAAGTCAGAAACCTTTAAAAGTGAACCAGTTATTCACAAACCTCTCCTCTTGTTGGTCTGTACCTGTATTTTAAGTCAAAATAATGTAGTTATCCTTTTAATATGCATGATAGAATTGACAGAAACTTTCAACAAATTTAGCTACAACACATACATATGAAGTACATGCAGCTTTATCCAACGCCAGTGAAACATAGATCAAAAAGCATATTAGGTTTATAGGAAAAAAAAGCCCCTATTTTTTTATGACTAATGAGTCTGATGTAGACTTGCATTTAGGGCCTGTGCTGTGCTCCTTGTGCAATTTCAGCTTGTATGGCCAGAAAAGTACTTAGTGCCTTCATGCATAAACATGAGTTTCTCCAGTAGAGATTTCCAACATTTTCCTTATAAGCAACTGTACACATAAGCCCATGGCTCTTCAGCACCAGAAAGACACAACAAAATAGAAGACTTTCCAAAAGGAACAGTGTAAGTAATTGTGTGATTTTGTGGAAAAGAGAAGAGAGAGAAATAAAATAGCTAAAGGGAAAGCAACATTAGGAATTGCTTAGTGCAACAAAGAGATAGAAAAGAGGACCAAGAACATAAAGTCAAGAAACAGAATATTCGACTGTTTTAATGCCCTGTATTCTTACATGGGAATGGTGGAAGCCACATTGCTTATAGCATTTGCAAATTGGTATCACAATGAAGACCACAAGCTGGTGGTGTCAGGGAGATGGTCAACTGATATGACAGGAGTTTTCAGTTTCTAGCTCCTATCATACAACAGATCTGAGGTGCTACAAATTCCAAAGTGTTTTGTAATATTCACAGAAACACCAGCTTTTGCTTACCATCAAGTATTCAGCAACTGAATACTCTTCAGTATGTTGCTTCTTTTAACAATGGAACACTACAGTACAAATGATTAAATCATATTCAATATTTCCATGGCTTTTTCTGAGAATAACATACAACAAGATTTTACCATTTGAAGTCATTATTCCTTTGGAGTCTTGTGGGAAAAGACGGTAGAGATGTAGGTTTGAGGAAAACTTTAAAACAAAACAAAACAAAAAGAATACACGCAAAAACCAAACCAAACCAAACAAAAAAGGAAAAATAATGCCTTTGTGTAATACTTTCCAATCTTGAATTTTACACATTCCTTTTGAGCTACAGTATATGAAAAAAATGTTTTCAGAGGTTTTTTCCAAATGCAATCTTTTGATAACTCTCTGTGTTGGCTTAAGAGCAAAAGAACAAAATAAAACCAGCCTGTATTAAAGTAAGAGATGAAATTTCTTCTAAATGGATATTTAGCATCTTTGTATTGTTCACTAAAATTCTCTATTTTTTTTTGTTCTTTGGGGTCCATTCCTGCCCCCACTAAAATCTTATCTTCTGAATGCAGATTTTGGGGGGGTAATGTAAGATCAGTTCCTATTTTTTTTTATCTGATATGTATTCTAAGCTGTCTTAATACCCCACTATACCAAAGACCTGGAAGGTAATTCTTCTTTTTCCCACTACTTTTGCACTGGTATCGGTGTTGTCTCCTACAGATGAAAGTAGAGTCACTCTCTGTGTTATATTCCTGGATATTTCCAGGCATATCTTGGTGATAGTAGCTATGTCAATTTCTGTAATCACAAGAAAAATTGTAAAGCTACTCAATCTTGATGATCCAATTAAAGGTTCCTTAAGCCCCAAATCTGTGCATTTCTGAATCATTACTAGAAATCCTGTGCCCACCAACCTCACAGAGAAATCAGCAGAAACAAGAGGGCAGTAATTTGTTGAACTGAGCCTTTTAGCACCTCCAGAAAGAGCAGTAGAAGACAACACACCTGCATCTAAGGCTTGGAATGAAGAAAGTAAGTTTTAAAGGCATTATGTATTTTCTCATGGGCTCAGGAAGCAATAAAAACTGAGTACAGTCACATTGCAAGAGAGCAATATAGCTTTCATAATTTTTTCGGACTTTAGGGAAAACATGCTTATTTTTTATAAACACCTAATTCAGTATTACAGATTCTCAGAGAATATCACTGATGTGAGATTTCCACAACAAATGCAGGTTAAGTTAATTATTTTCTGCAAGGATGGTGCTCAAAATAACTCATATCACATAAATGACCTGGTTTAATTACACTGCAACACGACTAACTGTTCTAGATGACAGGCTTCTCATTGAAACTGGACACTGATGATGCTAGAAAGAGCAAATTATTTCATTGTGGTAGTTATGTAACGTTAAGATTATTTCCTCATTGACTAATGATAAGGCAAGTGCCTGAACAAAGCTAAGGAAGCAAGGAAAAATGTTAATTCAGGAAAAAATAAACGTAAAAGATCCAATCAGGTCAACAATTCCCAGAAAATACACTGAAATACAGTAAGACCGATCTTTTGTTGTGCAGTGTTTCAATTTATCAATCACTTTGCAGTTCTTCCCAGCTTTGGAATAAGTTTAAACAGTATCAGTGTCTTGGAACACTTAAAACCAAAATGTCAAATTCCAAGATAGTTAAAGAGTATGCCACAAATACTAAAAAAAAAAAAAAGTATCCTTGATTTAAGGTCAGGTACTATAAACACCGTGGTTTATGCATAAGTAATTCCACAGAAGTTAAGGAATTCCTACAGGAATTCTTAAACATGTAAATGCTTGCAGAAGTTGAGCCTAATTTTTATACTGTATGTTTTTTAAGCTGCTAACTGATTTTCTGTTCTGATGAGTAGTATAATAATATCAATCAAATATTATTAACTAATGTAAACAAATGATCCTCTTGAAGTATGAAAGTCAAGTTTGAGATTTTGAGATCAGTGGAACTGAACACACCATTACTGTGTTATAGTTGGGTGCATGCACAAACGCTGTCCTAACAAAGAATCTAATTATAGCCTTAAATGCTTTCCTAAATAATGACTCAATGTTCTCTGATGCCATAAAATATTATGATAACATATACTCTAGAAGCGGTGGTATCAATGCATTTCTGTATTCATTTCAGTATTATTTCAAATATAAACTTGCTAGAATGTTGATTTTGGAAAAAAAAAAAACTTTGAAATACACAAGTGGTTTTATGTATATTTTTTTCCTTTTCCTGTCTCCCTCCTTGATTTTGCTAATGATCTCTGAAACTGGCATAAAAGAACTGTGGTGAAAAAGGAACTAAAATAAAATTTTAAAATCTACATTCATGTTCTAAATGACATATATAAAATGCTAATGAATATATAAAGTGCTACTTTAGTAATAAAAAGAAAATAAGCTACTTTTTAGAAATCTTTTGCATTTTACTGTGCATGTAACTTGTAAGTACTGTTGATACATTTTAAGTGGGAAGTTTTAAGTCTAAAAAGAATCTGGTGACATCACCCAAGGAGATATTTAAATCATATATTACACTTAACTCCACACAACTTTTGTTTAAAACTTCTTGGGAAACAGATGCTTTTCTGTCTGTGAAGAGATGTCTAAGGAGTCTCATCTTTTACAGATGACATTTCTGATCTCTCACTGCAGGACAGCTTTATATCAAACTTCACACACATCTCTGAAAATTCCACTGCACCCTCTCGAGGTGATAGTTTAGGCAAAAATGTAAAGAGAGAGATGTTAGTGAGAAACACTATTTTGCAGCAGAAGTGAAATCTAAATACAGTCAATGGAGATTTATCAAAATGTAGACATATTGCCACTGTGCCTGCCCATTATCTGCTTCTGCTACAATCCTGCAACAAGCTGGATGCTATTGTGAATTTGCATTTTAGAGGGCTTGTTGCTGTAGCCAGGGATTTTGTTGAAAGAAAGGCAATATAAATCACATTTAAGATGTATTGAGAGGAGCTGTGAGTTAAGGCATAGATATTTTTTTCTTTTAACCCTTGCTTGGAATGGTAAATGCATTTTCCTATCTGTCATCCATGAAGTCATGGTCTGCAGCTCATGAACTGACATTAAACATGAAAACAAACATCATCTTTACAGTATTTTCGGCTAAAGGTGAAAAGATACAATCACCTGCATGAAATGGGACAGCAGAAATGAAATATTGTAAAAGTGTGAAAACTACTTATTGTATGGTGCATGAAGATGAGAAGTAGAGGACTGAGTTGCAGTTTTACCAGTATTTGTTTAAACTACAGATGATGACCAAGGAAACAGTAAAATATACAAACAGCAAAACCAATGTATAACACTAGTTCAAATACACTATTTAAATAGCACCTACCCTTCTCTTATGCCTTTTGGAAGGCAGTAAACCAGAAGCACTTTTGAAATATGTTCAGGTATGTTCATCTTATTTAATGGGTTGCAGTAAGGACTATCAAGTAGCTCAAGACAGACAGTTCCTTTAAGCTGGCTCACAGTGAACATGGCCAGAGCTTCTCCACCCACACAGGAGAATTCAGATTGTGCTGTTAAGAGTATTTGCCTGAAGGATTGCATATGTGTTACCAGACTGAGTCTCTGTCAGTAAGTTGGAAAAGGATGCTTAGTCATTCTAAAAAGTTACAGATTTAAAAAGGAATGAGCTGTTCTATCACACATCATCCATGGGACAACAAGTTAAATGATTTAACGTTTGTAAAACTAATCTGGATCATACTGAGATGATTGTCTCCAAAGATGCTGCAACAACATTTCCCTTTGAAGCCAAGACTATTTTGAATGACTTCCAAGAAATCCTTCTAATACTTCTTTACCTTCCAAATTTCAGGATCATAATGTTCTCTTCTTTTATTCTTTCTCTTAAATATGATCTAGAAATCCCTTCATCTGACATATGATGCCACCTTCACATGACAATACTCATATCTGGCACATTTCAAGCCTCATATGTTTTTACAGGCTTTTCCAGAAGAGACAGAAAAATACGAGGAGGATCACAGAGTCTGAATACAGTTTAAAATAATTCACGTGCCTTTGTGAGATCTTTCTAAGTCATTTAAACACACTGAGTTCTGGACTCAATGACACACTGAGCTCTACGGTTGGACTCAATGATCTTAAAGTTCTTTTCCAGCCTAAATGATAATAAGGTTCTATGACTATAATTAGTGCAATCTATTTAAAACAGGTTGGAGATTTTTGTAAGTGTGAATAAATAATTTTAACTTAATTAGCTGATGTAAATAGTACAAGACTCTACCCTATCTTCCTTAAGGGCATGTGCTCATTTGTCCACATAGTACATCATCTACTTTCTTAACCAATGGGTATTTAAATCACATTAGGAACCGGCATTGGGCTTCAGGGTGGGAAAAAAAAGTGACCCACAAAATTCCATGGGATTATGCGTCAGTGGAAGTCATGAGTCAACAGCAGCCTGTTGCTGATTGACTCTGCCTCACTAGTAGGTGTTCCTTCAGCCACTAATGCAGATTGCTGTATGGCTGCAGGGATATGCACGCCTGCCAAGGTACGTAAAAAAATATCCAAACCAAACTAAAATCTGCCAAAATCTGAAAATATCATGTAACACCCTGCTCTGTATCTGCAACAGCACTCAAAGTAGTGTTTGGGAACTTTGACCACAACCACACCCATCCCTATGTCTGCAACACAGCCTGGAGGTTTCTCACTGATGGCCATTCCACGTAATCATTCAAAGTGATGCTTGGCTATCTGATTGCTGTGATTTAACACAGTAATAACAATAATCCGGACTATGTTTAAACCACTCATAGTACTTCTAAAACTGTTTATCGGCATTGGCTTCTGCTTTACTAGCTATTTTCAACACCCTTAATTCTAAAGTTCCTCCTCTGGCATATCTAAGAAGGCCAAGAATATAGGAAAAAGGCAGCCTTATTTTTTTTTTTCACTGGCTATCTGATAACTGCACTTCAGTTTATTTATTTAACCTTGTCTCAGGCTAAAGACATCTAAAATCCCCATGCACTGTAACATTAGGTCTAAGATAGAACTGCAGACAGAAGACAGTCTCTTTCATTTCTCTCTTAAAATGAAATTCAACAGCTCCTCTTCAAACTCCATAAGTCAACTGCAAGGCCACCTTTTAATAATCCCATCCTTTTATTTCAATCATTCAGGTCCCCATGTTCAACATCTCTGAGCAATGTCAGACATATCAGACTGAGGACTTCTGTCATGCTTTCACTAAAATCTTATGCTTGAGCTAGTACTTTCCAACAGAAACAGCCTCTTTCTGAAGACCCTCAGAATGGGAAGCTCATCACTGGCAGTTTACTCTGTCATATTGGCTCAACACAAATAACACTCTCCGTGGACTGGAATGACTTCTTTCTTAATGTATGAATTTCATCCTTCTTAACATTAGAATTCACAGGAATTGAATGCATAATTTAAGACTTACACCCCAACAGAAATCAACATTTTGCCAAACAATTATTAAGATTGGATAAAGAAAAGGAGATTCACTTTAAAGATAGGTTTTGTACAACAGGCAAGACATGAGAGTAATATACAGCAAAATGATTTGTCTATTGGACGTATAATATCTCATATTTGTTTTCCTGAAAAATGCTATCCAACTGTTTAAGGAATGCACTTGTATTATAATCAATGTTTCTATAAAACTTACACAACCTTTTTTTTTTTCTTTTGTCTGTGCAAATACAGAACGTGAAAGGCAGAAGTATGTAGCCTTTCATCTATACACAATATGAAAGAACAGCATTTCTCTGTAAATCCAATGCTTATGAAAGCAATGCAATTGAAAGCAGGTGGGATGCAGGTGGGATGCAGTACAAAGGTTTCTCATCATTCTCATCGTTCTAATCATGCAGTTATAAAAGAAAATAATAAAACCCCTATGCTTATTCCGTCTTGTACTTCTCTTAAGCTAGGATAACTCAGTTGTATCTGGGAAGACCTAATAGCCACCTTAAAGAAAGCTAGGATCATAATGTTAAAGCTAGGATCATAATTGTGCCAAATAATGTGTTTTCCAACTTGGACTGAACTAAGAAAACTAAGCTGATTTTCCGAGGGAACTATGCTCTGCTTGTACGATTTCTATATTAGAGACATTATCTATAAGAAAAAAGAACTTAAAGCTTTCTAAAGTCAGTAATGTTTCCAATTTCTTATATAATGGTGAAATCTTAAAGGATAATATATTTAAGATTAAAATCCCAAAAGCTCATTATTACCACAAATGTGTATATGATCATACCTAATTAGATAATCACGTACATACGCATATTCACTCTGACAAATTCTACACCATCACTATTATTTATATTTGATCTGACAGCTGCAAGACACACATTAATTTTTCATTTATAATTAATTTTACTTAAAAGTAAGAAAATAAAAGGGTAACTTGCATCTTATTATATTGAATTGTAATATTGAGAAAGAAAAACAGGGAAGATAAAGCAGGGGTTTACATAGTAAATCTCCTGATAGCAGATCAGGTACAAGTTCAGGTACAATAAAAGCTATAAATCAACTTGAAATGGTTGGAAGTTTTAAAAAGACCACGTAAGTCTCTGGCGTTATTCATTTTTCCCATCTCACATTATCTATTTTCATAATAATCTTTTAAATTTGGCACGTGGCTGGTATCAACCACTAAAATGAGGAGTGACAGTGAGAATAGCTTTTTTTTTTTTTCAGTTTGACTTGCCAAGGAGTAGAATCAATACCCAAATTTGCAAAGGCGGTTCTTATGAGATCTGCATATAACTTTGAAGTGCTAAGAAGTCAGAATAATGAAGTCAGAATTAAGTCTGACTGAGAGTACTTGTACAGGACAAATGTATGTACTCTGAACTGTGCAAAGTCTGTGGCTGCAACTCAGTTCTGGAAGTGAAATAGAAACATAGAAATGTCTGGGTTGGAAGGGAACTCTAGAGGTCTAGTCCAACCCCCCTACTGAGAGCAGGGACATCCTCAACTACAGAAGGTTGCTCAGAGCTCTGTCAAGCTCCACCTTGAATGTCTCCAGGCATGGGGCTTCAACCACCTCCGGGGGCTCCACCACTCTCATGGTAAAGAGCTTCCTCCTTATTTCTGATTTAAATCCACTCCTTTCTAATTTAAAACAATTACCCCTTGCCTTTTCACTACAGGCCTTTGTAAACAGACCCTCTCCAGTCTTTTTATAAGCTCCGTTCAGGTACTGAAAGGTGGCTATGAGGTCTCCCTGGAGCCTTCTCTTCTCCA
This sequence comes from Chloroceryle amazona, assembly GCA_027560015.1. NCBI lineage: Eukaryota > Metazoa > Chordata > Aves > Coraciiformes > Cerylidae > Chloroceryle > Chloroceryle amazona. Next base: position 34,613 of record JANHFX010016525.1, read on the forward strand.
GACTGAACAATCCCAGCTCCCTCAGACTGTCATCATAGCAGAGGGGCTCCAGCCCCTAGATCATCTTTGAGGCCCTCCTCTGGACCTGCTCCATCAGGTCCATGTCCTTCCTAATTGATTGCTTTATGGAAATGTTGGTATTTGCTGTATGGTTTCATTCTCAGCTGTACCAAAACATGGCAATGTAACAAGGAATGAAACTTTAAATTTCAGTGTTGCCATAAACCAAGTTGTGGTTATGAAGAACAACAGAATGGACAGTTTCGTTTCCTATGCTGATTTCTGTCAGATTTACATACTCCCTCTCCCACAGTTTGCACCGTTAAACCCACCTATGTCCCCTCATATCTCACCTCACAGTACCCTCTGCTGCCCTTCACATATACTAATATCCTCCCGAGCAAGAACCACAAATTAGGCTGGTTTTGAGGTAAGGGTGTACTTACTCAAGATCATATAAAATGAAGTGAGTAACTGTTAAAGTTCTGCTTGAGCCTACCCCTTAGTAATCTAAACCTTTCCATTACATCCACCAGACAACTTACATAAAATGTGTATAAAAAAAATTATGTGTTGAAGTGTTTATATCTCTTCAAAATGCATCAGAAACTGGCCATGAAGGTTCAACAAGGGTGGGATGAGAAGAACAAGAAACAATCATTATGACTGCAGAAGGTTTCAAAGCAGGTTATAAGTGAAAGCCATTTTTGTTAGATATGAAGTAACTGGACATTTTGAAATTACAATTTTGAGAGATTCCACTTCAGCAAATCCAAATGTGTCATTTCAGCATGTCCAATTCACATCAAACAAAAATAGATGCCTTTTCAGCTTGTTTTCCTGCAATCCATCTGTATCTCAGAGATACTCACTGAAGTTGTGTGAAAACCTTGATATAAACTAAATCAACCTGGGTGTGAAGGGGAAGTTATTCTTGATTTTACTGGGATAAGAATAGATTTATGAGAATTTTTTGAGAATTGAAAACTATCCAAAATCAAAAGTCTGGCATTTAATTATATATCCTACCAGGAAAACAGTCTATAAGGAAGCACTTCTACGTTAGAGGCTTGTATTAAATTTAAAAATTAACCCTATGATTTATACCAGTGAGCTTCATAAAATGCCACGTTAAAAAACAAGCATAATTTGAAAAGCAGGGGGAATTCAATACCTCTAAAAATGCCTTCTTGATTGTAAATATGCCATAGAGAGATGGTTCTGAAAACTGCATTATTTGAAGAGATAAAGAAAATACCCTTTAAGTGGAGATCTGTAAGTTTGCCCATAGGTTTCTGTGGAACAGAGTACGAGGCTCATTAACACAAGCTCTGTCCCACAGAAATGTGATCAAAACACTGTCAGGACCTCAGGAGATAGCACCAGGCACATGTACAAACTCGGTGCCAGCATTGGAAAGCAGCTTCTGTAGGCCACTACCCATGGAATAAGGGAGAGGACAGGAATCGATGAAATAAACACTTCTCAGTAAGTGTTTGCAATAACAAGTTCTCATTTTCTAAAAGAAAGAATAAGGGTTTGTGGTTTTTTTTTCATATTGTTCTGGATGAAGCACTCAATGAAGAGCGTCATCCTCACAAGTGTAACAATGATGGAGGATTCTTTCAGCTGGCAACCCTCAAGGGACTCTTTAATGGGTCAGTGGGGAAAGGAAGATGTGTTTACGCATCTGGCACATGCACACCAAACACAGAGCACCTCTGTGCTGGAAAAACTTTCCACTGGGAACCCACAAAAAAAACTGCTGGAGTTATACCAGCTCCCACCTCTCATAGGTGAGTATGCTTTTTAAAGCTAGCAATGGTTTCCAGAAAAACAAAAGCCGCTACTGCTGTTAATACTAGGAGTGTGTCTGCTCA